>JAVJIF010028854.1:0-68047 GCA_038442645.1 Agave tequilana | reverse complement strand
ATTTGGAAAAATACTGTTTTTGTTTTTAGTCAAAATTCTAAGTTACAAAAAATAGTTCAAAATGTTTGTAACATGTCTTAATTTTACTCAAACATGTTTGTTTATCAAAGTATAATATTGAACCTATTTTTGTAGATTTTTCGTGAATTTATGGATTTTATTTAAGCTAAAAAGACAACCTTTTAATCCCTATATAGAACCTGTCCTGGCTTCTGCTGGTCAACCGGACCGGTCGACCGAGCTAGGAGTCGGTCGACCTAGTCGGTTCGACCGACGTGCACAAACGTGCATGCCAGTTTTGGCTGGAGGCCGGTCGACCGACCGGTCGACCGCCAGAGAGCTTCTGCTCTCTGGAAAGCCGGTCGACCGGGCCGGTCGACCGCAGAGAGCTCTGCTCTCTGTTCCAGGCCACGGTCGACCGGGCCGGTCGACCGAGGCTCCAACAGTCAGAAATCTGACCGTTGGCGGTCGACCGGGCCGGTCTCGACCGACAGCGTCTAGGGCTGTAAATTTGCCCCAACGACTAGTTTTTCTAGCCTATAAAAGGGGGGGCTTATATGGACTGTTTTTAATAAGTTTTCAAGTGATTTTGGAGCTAGTTTTTCCTACTCTTTAAGAGGTTTTCTCCACTTGTTTAAGAGCCAAATACTTCCATTCAAAAGGAGAGTTTATCAAGAGTTTTCAAAGTGATTTCATGTGTTTTCCTCCATAACTTCCATCCTTATTTTCTCATAAACACTTGAGCTATCCATTGATATATTCATCCTATAGGAATGTTATTGTGAGATTGTTTTTAGGTGATCAAAGTGTTGTGTTCACCAAAGACTTCATCTTTGCTTGAGGAGGCGGACATGTGAGTTCGCATTGTTTTGGGTTTCTAGTGTGAACTCGGTGTTTGAGGTGCGGCCTCGGCGCAGCTAGTGAGCTTGCGGTGTGTAGTTCTTGTGGGAACAAGTGAAGGGACTAGAGAGTCCAAGGAGTTCAAGTGTGAACTCGCCTTGTAGGTGTTGCGGCACCGAGTGATCCCGGTGGGATCGGTTTTTAGTGGAAATCCTTCATAATACTGAAGGCGGGGACGTAGAGCAAGTATGCTCGAACCTCGAAACAAATCTCCCGTGTTTACGATTGCTCTCTCTCATCTCTTACTTGTCTTTATATCTTGCATGCTAATATTGTCTTTATCTTTATATGCTTGATATATTGTGTGCTTATTGTTATATGCTTGGGGATTGTTTGCTAACACTTGTATTCAACCAAGAGAGCTAACGCGGCACCTCAACTCTTATTTAGAGGAATCTGAGGAGTTAGTCCAGAGCCCTTCACGGGGAATCCGGCTACACTCTTGTGTGTTATACTGGTGTTTAGTTTAAAAAGTTTTAGTTTGCATTAAATAAGTTTTAATTTCGCATTATTTGACCATTAGATTAGCTAGTCACCTATTCACCCCCTCTAGGTGATTACAATTGGTATCAGAGCCACGTGCTCTTGATTTGGGTCTTACAACCTAGAGTTAAAGATCCTCTTTTATAGCTAATCACAATATTTGTACACACACCATGGATTTCATGTCACCTCCCACTTTTGACATTCTTAAAATCTAAACTTGGAAGGTTAAGATGTCCTTATACCTCATAGCCTTAGGGATTCATGTTTATTTTGCCACTATTAAAGATTCTTATTGTTTAAATCGCAAAAATCGCAAAAATATTGAGGCTAATGTAAAAGCCATCCATGCCTTGAAGAGTACCCTAAATGATGAATATTTATCTAAGGTTGCTAACATTGATTCGGCTTTTATAGTTTGGAATACCCTAATCTCCTTGGTGAAAATGAACAATATTATAGCGGGGAGCGATTTGGATGTTGGAAGTGACGCTTCAATGTATGCTACATGGTCCAAGGGGATAACCCTTGAGGTAAACACTGAATCTGAGGTAGAAGAGGATGTTCATATGTCATATAATGAACTTGAATCTATTGTCAACAACTCCTAGAAAAATAAGAATTGATTAAAAAGGATAACAAGAATTTGAAAAAGAAATTTGATTGCATGTTAAAAGAAAATGATTCTTTTAAAAATAAAGTTGCATGCATTGAAAAGAAAATGAAATTTTGAAAAATGAAAATGTTTCCTTGCTTTCTAAATTGAATGATCTTTGTGAAGGAAACACTACTTTGAAAAATAAAATTGTTTTGGTGGAAAAAAAAAGAGATTGCTTTGAATGAAAACACTTCTTTGAAAAGAAAAATTGTTGAAAAAGAAAAAGAAAATATTTCTAAAAGAAAAAGAATAATGATTCTCAATATCACCATGCTTTACACGCCACTATTAATCAAAATGAAGTTAAATTTTTGAAAAATAGAATTGATTGTTTAAGCTCAATTTGAGCAAATGTGCTTTTAACCATTCTAGATTGGAGTCATTGTTTTCAAGGAAACAAGTTTCACATGTTCATGCACATCACCCACATCATGCATATGCACACTTTGCACGTCATGATCACACTCATACACACATATGCATCCTAGAGTGTACAAGTGTCTACATTGTGGCCGCAAAGGCCATTTAGCAAGATTTTGTTATGATATAATAAATTCTTCAAATTTTGCTAATAAAAATGTTTGGGTTCCTTACAATGCTAACCCTCATGGACTCAAAAGAAAATTGGTACCAAAATCCCACCTTGTGTATTTGATGTAGGTGCGGGCTCTCACAAAACGTAAGAGATTTGGTGCCTTGGTAGTGGATGCACATGGACTTGATGGACACACGTTTGATGCACCACTATCAAAGAGGTTTGGTGGGACAACTACCATGTTTTGGAGAATTAGAGCATAGTTCTTTGGTTTGGTAACTATCTCTAAACTCCTACTTTATTTACATGCTTTCATTTGATGATTTTTAGCATGTTTTTTTTGTGCTTCATGTGGTGAATACTTGTTTAAATGTAGTTTTTATCAAAACTTGGATATATACTTGTATAAGTAGTGAGCAACATTTGATTCATATACGTTGTACTTCATTGTTCATTTTACTCACTACATGCACATGTATAGCCTAGTTTTGATGATTCTCTCATTTACACTTGTTTTGCCTATTTTTATGTTTTGCTTCATGTATATGCAATTTTTATTCAAATCTAATAAATATACATGTATGCCCCTTGAGTCTCTTGCCTTCATGCAAATTATATCATAGACTCTTTTTTTATGTTTGGTTTATGTATGCATATTATTAGTTTTGGATAAAAACATACACATACCTAAAAGTTCATTTTTAAAGATGAAAATAATTTTTATGATTTTCATCTTTATATGAAAAATAAATTTTCATGATTTTTTTGATATAAAATGATATTGTTTGAGCATAATTGACTATCTTCATAAAAAATGCTAATTACATGATTTTTGTGCACTCACGCTTTATTTGTTTATTCATGATCATTTTGAGCTATATGGACCATGAGTGTCGAATTTTGTGTATTCAAGTATGCTCGAACCTCGAAATAAATCTCCCGTGTTTGCGATTGCTCTCTCTATCTCCTACTTGTCTTTATATCTTGCATGCTAATATTGTCTTTATCTTTATATGCTTGATATATTGTGTGCTTATTGTTATAGCTTGGGGATTGTTTGCTAACACTTGTATTCAACCAAGAGAGCCAACGCGACACCTCAACTCTTATTAGAGGAATCTTGAGGAGTTAGTCCAGAGCCCTTCACGGGGAGTCCGGCTACACTCTTGTGTGTTATACTTAGTGTTTAGTTTAAGAAGTTTTAGTTTGCATTAAATAAGTTTTAATTCCGCATTATTTGACCATTAAATTAGCTAGTCACCTATTCACCCCTCTAGGTGATTACACAGTTATATATGAAGTACGCAAAACAACCATACTATAATATTGTGATCATATGCAACAGTGTCATTTATAGAGATACATGGAATGCAAAGTATACATGTAAATGAATAGTGTATCTCCACATGAAGTGCAAGATATACATGCGACATGTGGTGGATAAATATTAGGACCTGTAACAAGTACAAATGAACAATAATATACATGTACCGAGCAAGTCATGTTATTTATATAGTAATGACAATAAGTACTGTCTGATATTTTAATCAATCTCTTTCAGTGTCCTATACCACTGGAAGTTCATATCAGAGCCCGTACTCCAGTCGAACCCATCCGTACATGGCATACTGGTATCATGATCCGAAAAAGAGAGTGACAAATAACAAGCGTTCCTGTCATCATCATTATTTTTATTGTTCTTATTATGTTAATTGGAAACTCAATGGTGAAGGAGCTCTGATCGGGTGGGTGTGTCCTGTACATAACCAGGATCATGGCCTACCATGATTTCTCCTGGTTGCTGAAGACCAAGGGACTGCCGCTAGGACGAACGTGAACATAATGCTCCAGGAACATGTGAGCATATATATAAATGTGGTAGTCAGCACTACTCTGTCCCCTACGAAAGGGACGAATATGAATCAAAACATCCACCCGATAAGATCTATCAACAGTCAAGTCTCCCTCATCCTCATGTTATATTTATTATATTTTATCTACATAGTGTATGAAGAACAAGAACAGTGTATGGTACATGTAATATGATAATAGGACATGAGCTTTGTTGATATTATGAAACAAGATTAGGGAAACAAGAAATGTGAGATTCTAGCGGTGGCCTCCGTGGCTTAAATCCACGTGGCACTTAGTTTCACATATAGTATAATAACAACACTCATGTCCAGTAACAGAAGGATCTTATCATATCAAAGTTGCATGATACAATTATGTATTATATCCGTAAGCCATGTAATAGGAAACAGGAACAATTAAAGCATGTATACATGTGAATCCATATAACATCGAGTGTAATGCAGGATCCGTGGAACAAGTATGTAAGTTCATGAAACAACAGTATTTAGTGTAACAAGTGTTTACATTAAATAACAGTGTCCAGTGTAATAGGGTGCCCGTGTAACGATGATACTAGTACAAGGAATAATAGTGTCGTGTAACAGTGATACAAGCACATGAAATAACGGTATCTGATATAATAGAGTATTCATGTAACAGTGAGAGTGTCTAGTGTAATAGAGTATTCGTGTATCAGTGGTACATGAATATAAAATAATAGTATTCAGTGTAACAGTATCGTGTAACGGTGATAGATATTACATGAACATGTGTCAGTAGATATTTATATAAACATGATTATTTCATTATTATTACTATGGTCGATATCACAAATGAATTATATACAAGTTTCTATTTTCAAACTCTTTAAAACCATTTAATAATTATTAATTTAGTATTTAAAGTGTTTTTATCAATAATCCAATAGTCATTTGTTACAAATTTGGTAACTAATCCAACTAATCCATCTATCACTTATATTAAATCAATAATCATAATTAAATATTATTTTATTAAGGTATTCAGAAAATACTCACACATATTTGAATTATTTTGATTTACCATTTACATGATTTACTGATCGATAATTATAATTTGTTAAATAAATCAATAACTTAATTTAATTCCACATGATGAATTTAAATTATAAAATAAAAGCACTCACTTAGCTATTAGAGGGAAGTAGCTCGACTTTTTATGATGCAACGGATCGAGAATCGTTCAGATCGGACTTTAGATGCTCAAGATATCGCCTGAACACTAAAATTAATAAAGTAGGTTAAATAAGTAAATTTCTAGGATTTAAAATGAAATAACATTCATTTACCAGGGTTTTATGTAAAATTATCTTTATTTAGTTTTGGATGCTGGTTTGAGTTGCAATCAGGTAGGGTTAAATCCAATACTAGAACCCAATAGACTAGAGTGATTTGGGTTCATCTTAACTCATGCTTTTGATTTGGATTTATCGATACACGTGTGTTTATTCCTACACGTCACTTGGCATTCATCATACCACTCATTGGGGTGTTCTGACTCCCCTGAATCTGCATGTCTAGATCCCAAAGTTTGGACCATGATGGATCAGAGTGGTGCAGCGGAAGCGTAGTGAATCAGCGGAAGACCAGTCTATGACCCTATTCTTTCAAGCCCCCTGCTCATCTCTCAAGTTTTCCTTTTGTAACTCGAGAGGGCATTTTATACTATTCATCATTGTATATCTCTTTGTATTCTCACATTTGCGCCTATCGATGATGTAATATTCATGTAATATTGTGTCATGTCCTGAGATAACTTTATAATTGTACTTATATGTTGGAATGTATAATGAATCACGTACTTTTGTACTCTAATTCTTACATGTACAGATACTTAGTATATATATGTGAGGATATTTTTGACCTACATATATACATCGTAGTAAACATGTCCGTACCGCGAGATCGGGGCGTTACAGAGTGGTATCAGAGCCTAAATTCTCACATCCTCAGTACAACCAGTCTGCAAATTAATGGTAAAGAAATTTGCAACTGGAACGCATGAGTCCTGATTATGCAATCTAACTACAAATGCAGAGTTTTCTATTTCTTCTTGATCGTCCTTTTGTTTCCTAAATCCCTTCCATTTTTCACTATTTCGGTTTTCGTAATCTTTATAACAACATAAGATATGGGTATACTAGTAAGGTAGCGACAGGACAGATGTGGTTAGCTCTAACCTATTCCGATATTCTTTGATTCTGGTGCATCGTGTTATCTTATATCACATAGTTTTTTGGCTTCGCATTCTACTTTATATGTATGGACGCAACACGGTGATCAGTACAGGAAGTAGGGTAGCCATCACTTATGTGTGTCATTGCACGAGGACCATCAGTATGAAATAGGACTTTTGTCAGACAGAGCTACAGTATTATCTATTCATATTGTAGATCACCTAGAGGGGAGTGAATAAGTGACAAGCTAATATAATGCAAAACAAATACGAAATTAAAACTAATTATACAAACTAATATTATTATCTTAAACACGACAAGTATAACCAAATAGTGTAGCCAAATTTCTGGTGAAGGGCTCTGGACTATCTCCTCAAGATTCCTTTAGATTAAGAGTTGAGGTGTCACTATGACTCTCTTGGTTGAATATAAGTGTGAACAAACAATCCCAAACATATATCAATTAAGCACAAATATATCAAGCATATAAATAGATAAACAATAAGTATGCAAGATATATAAACACAAGTGAGAGAGAGATGAGTAATCACAAATATGAGAGAATTGTTTCGAGGTTCGAGCACACTTGCTCTATGTCCCGCCTTCAACACTATGAAGGATTTCCACTAAAATCGATCCCACAAGATCACTCAGTGCCGCAACACCTACATTGAGCTCCCTCAAGAACTCTTGGACCCGCAAGTCCCTCACTTGTTCCTGCAAGAACAACACATGCAAGCACACTAGCTTGTCGAGACCGCAACCTCTTACAACTCCTCAAACCAAAGTTGAAACACTTGGTGATCACTTCACTTGATCACTACAAAACTCTCTTCACCGAGGCCCACAACCACTACAACTCCTCACAATACAAGAATGAAAACTTATGATCACTTCTCTTGGTCACAAAAACAAATCTCACAATAAGAATCCTAAGAGATTGATACAACAATGGAAAGCTCAAGTTTGTGTGAGAAAAACAAGATAAAGCTGTGGTGAAAAACTAAAAAAATCTCCTCTGAAACACTCTTAAAAACTCTCCTTTTGATATGAAAATTTTAGCCCAAAAACATGTGAAGAAAAACCCTAAAAGAGATAGGGAAAACTGACTCTAAAATTTCTCCAAAATCTTGTATGAAACTAGCCAAAACAGCCCCTCTTATAGAGCTAAAAAACTAGCCGTTGGGGTAAATCCCCAGGCCAGATGACCTGTCAGTCGACCGGCCAACGGTCATATTTATGATCGTTGGGTGGTCGGTCGACCATCTAGTCGACCGCACCCAAGTCTTGACCTGTCGGTCGACCGAACTGAGGCAAGAACCAAGGAGCATGGCTCTCGGGCCAGATACAGAGAGTAAACTCTCCAGATCGGTCGACCGCCCGGTCGACCGGCCCTCAAGCCAACACTGAGTGCACGTTCTGTGCACATCGGTAGACCTCTCAGTCGACCGACTTCTGGCTCGGTCGACCGGTCGGTCGACCGCCAGAAGGCCAGGTCGATAAAAAGGTATTAAAACTTGGTCTTTTAACATCCTATAAATCCCATAAAATCACATAAAATACACAAAATCAGTCCATTGAAATACTTTGAAATCCAAATATGTGGAACAAAAATCACACATATTACAAATAAGTTGGAACTATTTTTACGATATAGAAATTCTGCCTTAAACTGGAAACTGTATTTTTCATAAATCAAACTTTGAAAAGAAAAACTGATTTTGTCAAAACTTGTTCAAATACAAAAACATGATATCGAAACTTATTTGAAGCATAGTGTGTGTGGATATGATCTAATACATATAAAATGAAATATCTATATATTTGAAATTAAACTCTATACAAAGTTTTGATAAATACAAAACTTAAACAAATGATATAGAAACATCAAATATATTTTTTTAAACATTTGAACCATCAATGCGTATAGATGAAATCTAAAACACATATAAAAACATGTAAACTTATTTTGATGAACTCTATTCATGAAATATAAAGATATCTTCTTTGAAGCTCAAAGCCAAAACGGTGTTTTCTACAATCTAAACTATTCTTATGAAAACACTATGTAAATTTTGTGTGTTGTATATGAGCTTGAGCAATTCACAACTAATCTATCATTAAATTTATCTAAAAACAAAGTCTTAACACTTACAAATATGATACAAGTCTTGAAAATCTTCTCTAGAAAATCTTCTTCTCCATCTTGACTGGTTCAAACCTTGATCCAAAGAGTTAGACTCTTCTTGAGTACTTGATGAGATCTTGATGCGCGAGCTCTTGAATTAACAATGCTAGCTTCAAAACTTGACTTCGAATCTTTTATTGAATCTAAACACTACTAAGATCTTGATGAAAAATCTGAAACTAAATGAGCACAAGATCATTAGTAGTATAACTTCATGAGTTAATCATCATCAAAACTAGGGTGATGGGCCTTTGGGCCTACACATATTACTCCAGGAAATGATCGTGATCCTCTCTATCAACATCTCGGAGCTCGAGAATTTTGCAGAAATGATCCGCCGTAGAGTTGACATCCAACATACAACATTCGGTACTAATCTCAGTATAAATTCTTTGTCATGTTTTTGGAGCTGCTGCAATGTTCAGCAGTTTTATAGATTTGATGTACTATGGACCTCGTTAACCTCGCCAAGTGAGAGTCATCTTCTAGCAACACGAACTCGACCAGACGTGGGCTTTGTTGCACCCTGACGCTTAGCATTTAGCGGTGTGTTACGCGTTGACTTCGCAACACGAGCTTCACCAAGTGCAAGCCTTGCAAACCGTTAGTTCTGTTGTACCCTAACGCTTAGCGTCTGATGCTGTGTTACGCAGGGCCTCCTGGTCTTGACTTCGCTTGTGACTAATTCCATAACAGATTTGTACTCTAGCCTCGTTCCCCGGGTTTCTTCTACCTAATATATTTTCATGGATTTAACGAACCAGACTTTCTCATTGCTTCTAATCTTTATTGACGATCCTTTTGGCCAACCCTGCAAGACTTAGGTATTCTCTGATATTTAAATTATGTACGGTTTATCATCCGGAAGTCAGTATCAATAACTCTTTATGGTTCTTGTAAATTCTTAGTTAGGCCTTTCAGAGAATCGACCACCATCATCTAAAAAAACTTATTATTATCAGTTCATTCTTCATTCATGTATCTATAATCAGTTTATCGGATTTTCTTTATATATGATATTATGGTCTTCTTCCAGAGTGGTAGAGAATAAATAAAATATCTAAAAATCTTTTTATAGACTCTTTGTCAGAAATAGCTTTATGCTCAGCAGAGTAAGTATGGGTTCTGAACAGATAAGTATCGTAGTCTTGGGTGTCATTGTTGGTTCTAACAAAATTCAGGCACTAAAAGTTTGGTCAGTTCTTAAGACAACTCATCTTATAAAATGTTCAGAGTGGATTAGTTTTTAGAAGTTCCTGTAATATTCTTCATAACGGATATCAGATCAGAAATGATATGCACAGTCTGAAGTTTTATATGGCAGGAAGGGCAAAAAAAGTCCAAGTCTCGAGAGTACCATTCAGTGATTCTGAACTTTTCTCTTAGTTATTCATATCTTAATTGGTATAATTCCCATCCCTATCCTTCCTGTGTTCATCTTCCCCTTATCGAAATTCGAGGACGAAATTTTTATAAGGTAGGTAGATATGTAACACCCGATTCCTTGAATACGTACTTAGATACGTATTCTAATTTTTTGATCGTATTCTTTGAATTTTTTTCTCGTATTTAATTTGTTTTATGATTTTTGGTATTTAGATCTGAATTCCTGGATTCAGAATCAACCCAAGTCTGAATTGGGAACCTGATCCCAATATATTGACCGATTTGACCTCTATAGCAATTAGATTTGTCCAATTCAATTTCAAACATTGTTTTCTAATATTTTAGATTTTTATAATTTTCTAAATTTTCCAAATTAAATTGCAAATCTTCAAAACTGGTGTCGAGTAGTGCCGCTGATCGATTCTCAGATTTTTAATTTATAACTGGAGTTGAATTTCTAGAAACATCTTTCAAATTATTTCTTAAAATCATATTTTTATTTAAATGCATTTTGGAGATTTTTTTGAATTTATGAAAATTTCCCTGGATTTGGTGTCAACTAGTATTGCCGGTTAGATTCTAAGATTTTTATTTTGAAAACGGGATTAAGTTTCTAAAATTTAATTTCACCATGTGTATTAATATAATATTTATTTTTTTAGAATTTTTGAGGGTCATTCTGAGTTACTTCAATTTTCAGGCTTTTCAGAAGTTTTCGTTTTTGCCAGATCCAGAAGTTTATCCAGTTATTTTTTATTTTTCAATTTTCCTCATTCACTCATAATTTTCTCCTCCTTTTTCTTTCTCTTTCTTTTCCCTCAATTTTCTCGAAGTTTCTCAGCCACTCAATAAATATCCTAACCATTTTTTTCTCTCCCCTCATTTATGACGAGTACCCAACTCGTATCAGACGCAGACCTCAGTCCCACGTATGAGATCAACTCAACCAGATGTGGATCTGGTTTTGAGATGTAGAGATTCTCCTTTCCTTTTGCATTTAATTTCCTTCCAATCAACTTTCATCAATCTTATCACTCTCTCTTTCCTCTGAGACGCGGATTCTTGCGTTCTCACCCCAACGCGGACTTGAGCCCCGCGTTGGGCTCACCCAGCCAGACGTGGACTGTGAATGAGATGCGGGTCTCATTAAACCATCCCCACATACCTATACGTCTGTATATATTACACAATTGACCCCTTCGCTCTTTTCCTTCTTTTCATTTTTTTTTTACTTTCTTCTTCTTCTCTCCTTCTCAAATCCAGCCAAAACACGGCCCTGCCCCATGCCCTCCTGGCCGGTAACCACCACTCCGACCACCAACTAACACCATCTTCTCCATCTCACTTTACTCCAAAACCCTATTACCTTAATCTTCTTCTTCTCCTTCTTCACAAAGAAAACCCATCAACCATCTCCACCACCTCCACCCTCTCCACACCACCTACACAACCATGTCCACCACTAACCTCATTAAATGCTCCATCATTCTCTTCCAACATAGCTATTCCTTGCATTCTAAAATGCCACTTTAACAAACTCCATTTTCACCATCCAACTACAATTGCACCCCACTTACACCCACCTCCACTTCTTCCTTGGGCCCAGGCCACCGGCTACCAGGACACCGCCGGCCTGGTTGCCGGGCCACCAAGCCCAGCCATCTCCCATCTTCTCCTCTCTTCCCTTCTCTTCTTTCCTTCTTTCTTCCTCTCTTTTCTCTTCACTATTTTCTACTTCTCTCTCTCCTTTCCCATTCCTTCTCCCCTGACCAGAGTTGGCCTGCCCTTCTTTCTCTCTCCCTAATATTCTTTCTCTCATTGCTTCCCTCTCTTTTTCTTTCTATTTTCTTTCACTCTCTCCCTTTGTCACTCTAACTCTCTTCTCTCTTTCTCTGCTACTTTCTCTCTTACTCTTGTGTTGGCCAATAAACACGGAACTTTCCCCCACGTTCAAGTGCCTCGCTACTTGAAAATGTGATACCCGGGTTTAGTCTTCGTGACGTGAGGCATGACCTTTGCCTAAAGCGACCTTTTGCATTCTTAATATTCGGGTAACGCGACTCCCGTGTTACTTTACGATCCCGGCATTCTCTCTCCTTTGATTCCTCTATCTCCTCTCTCACTTTTTTTATAATAATTGAACGTGTTCACGCTTTGGTTATACGGAGTTCCCGAGTTTGGGATTTCATGACATTTCAGTATTTAGGCGAGTGTTCTCGCTTTTTCTTTATACCCCGCTTCGACAGGTGTTTACTATATTTTCTGGGACTTTGTATTGAGTTTTCGAACATGTGTATTTGTATAGTGTGATGTATCTGTATTCTATGAACTGATGTTTGTAATAGTGTAGATAATATACTATATGTGTGTGTTCGATACTAACATCTTCTGGATGTATTCTTGCCTCCGGGCCCAACATCCGGGCTTAACTTCTCCGAGATTTATTTAAAGTCCTCTGGACTTTCTAGCTATGCCTGAAAGACAGCTTAGTGTTCAGTATTTTACCACTAAACACACTTAGCGAAACTCTGCCAGATTTTACACTCGCATCTTAAGCCAAGTCATTCCGAGTTCCACCGGGCGCTTTAGTGATTAAACACTATTCGCTGACGTGGTCCTCGACACTGCTTAGCTCCGCTTGGATATTCGCTTGCTTACTTGCCTATTTACCTGCTTAATGATTTAACTATTCTTTTCGTGATGGTTGTGTAGAGTTTGAAACCTTACTTGAGCTTTTTTCAAAACTATATGTTTTCCTGTTTTTGTATTGATCCTCTGTATCGGTAATGTTTTCCTGATAGTGATATCTACTGTGCTATTTACTTAAACATGCCATTACTTAACACCTGATTCCTGCATGCTATCATCTGTCACTTGTTGATATCACTTATCACCTGCTACCTGATACATGACTGCCTGACCTGTATTATCACATTTACGGGAATCCTGTCTTGATATCCTGTATTATGTACAGTGACCTGAATCTATAGTACTTACGTACTCCTGTAACTTCCCAAAATATCCTGCTCTTGTTATTCCCATAAATTGATAATTACATAAATATAAAATATAAAAAGAATAGCTTATATCAGGTAAGGGGAAATTGATGGACTTCAAGTGGTGAAAATATTTACAGTGGTATTAAGTATGTTGTGCAACTCAATCTTCGTTTCTACCTGAGGCCTACATGTGTTCTGAGGGGACTGCTGGCTCCCTACCTCCTGTTATATTTCTGAATGGGCATAATATAAGACCCACCTCCTGTTTGCCTAGGGCAGGTTCTAGGTTAGCTCCGGAGCATCCTGGGCTGTGGTCTCGGGTATGCACGGGGCCCATTATAAATATAACTTATTGTTTCATCATCAGTTTTCAATAACAACCTCGGCTTACTCATATATGAATGTATGTGTGTTTGGACGCTAGAGCACATACCTAGATATATGGGTAGGACGAGTAATAATATAAGATGCTAATCAAGAATTCATCGTGCTGTTTTGCAATTCGGGTTGTATACATTCAGATTACGACAACATGAGATATACAGTATCTAGATGACGGTTTTCTTGTTTGAATTATTCCTTTGACGTACTTATCTCATGAAGCCGTAATCTGGGTTATACCGCTAGTTTTGTCGTATTTGCTTTCATCGGGCTTTAATTCAAATTTTTAGTTTTATTATTATATTATTAAATTATATATTCATGATTTTACCACTTGTGTATTACTCTACTGATCTCCTGCTGTTATCATATTGTACACAGCCAGTCTCTTGCCTGGTATTACACTTGTATTATTGTGCTTAATCTTCTGACTTACTTATTTTTCACTTTATACAGATCTTTTAGTTACAGTATAATTACTGCTTCCTAATAATTCATACTGCTCTATTTACCTGTTATTGTGAACAGCTCAGCTTGTGCATACTCAGTTAATGGAGATGTGAGATATATGGTATATAGATGAGGGTTTCCTTACTTGGATTATCCCCTTGAGATATCAATCTCATGAATCTACTACTAAGCCCGTACAACTGGTTTTGTCACTTGTATACATCTCATCATTTAATGTCTTATTCATGTTCGAGTGTGTATACTCACAACATGGTGTTCAACGCATGCTTTTGATTCGGATTTATTGATACACATGTACTAATAATACTGCACGCCACTTGGCATTCATCACACCACTCATTGGGGAGTTCTGACTCCCCTGAATCTGCATGTCCAGATCCTGGAGCTTGGACCGTGATGGACATCCTGTTGATCAGAGTGGCGCAGCGGAAGCATAGTGAATCAGCGGAAGATCAGCGGGACCCTTTCTTCCAGGCCCCAGCTCGTCTCTCAAGTTTTCCTTTTGTAACTCGAGAGGCATTTTATACTATTCATCATTGTATATCTCTTTGTATTCTCGCATTTGTGCCTATTGGTGATGTAATATTCATGTAATATTGTGTCATATCCTGTGATAACTTTGTAATTGTACTCATATCTTGAAATTTATAATACTCCACATACTTTCGTACTCTGATTCTTGCTTAAACTGATGCTTAGCGTATATATGTGAGAGTATTTTCGACCTACGTATATACGTCGCAGTAGTAACATCTCTATGCCCGTGGGATCGGGGAGTTACACCTCAAGCTGATAAAGCACTTCATTCCGCTCAAGCTCCCCATCAACGAGGTCTTCAAAACTATCAAGAACTAACCGTGGGTCATGCCCCCGAAGCCAATCCAAGATGACCTCACACTCCCCAGAGCAGAAGAGTACTATTTTTACCATGATAGTAAGGGGCACCAGATCATCCACTGCTGAAGCCTCCGAAAGTACCTAGAGAAGCTCGTATACTAGGGCTTCCTCAAAGAATATGTCCTCACACCCGAAGCGGCCTCTGGATGAGGACAGCCGAACACTCCATCGCCTGCCAAACTGCAACACATGATCACCCAATATAAAGTGATTGAGTAATCCCGTATCTCCCAAAAATAGGGCAGTACTTCCATGATCCCCCCCGGTATTTTGATTACATTCTATATGTTTTATTTCAATTATCAAATAAAATTATATTTTTGCCCCTAACCATTGCAATCTAACTAAGTCTGCCACTCCACTGATGGGTCTCACGCCCACTCAGAGATGACTATGGACCCACTCTGCTGATGGCTCTCACCCCCAATAGTAGATCAAACTCGACAAACCACTCTATATCCAACCAATCATACCAGAGATAGAGATCAGTACTCCAAAGAGGCATGGTCATATCAATTTCAAAAGCCAATCATAAAAGCAAACCATGCTAGATCTAAACATCAAATATTTCCATTCCAAAATTCATTGCCATTCCAAATACATTCCTTCCAGAATACCATTCTATTATATTTATTTGAAACATCTGATAAGAGTAATACAAATGCTTTTATATCTCTGTGTTTATATCTTTTTGAAAAGAAATATAATAGATTTAGATTTGGATGCTCCAGCCCTTACCATAACAGACCTCTGATGCTAAACAATAAAGATTTGCTCATCAGAGAGTGCCACCCGAAAGCAGTCGTCCATCTACATCCGCCCCATGGCTCATGAACAGGCAATCCAATGCCTCGCCTCCGAGTCTCTCCAAAACAGCAAAATGAGGACTCTTAGGATACCCTGAGAGAGCGAAGCAACAGTTCTCCGTAGACCGAAGCCTGCAAGACACACAAGAAGGTGATGGTATTACCTCCCCCTAAGGTGTTCTGAGGAAAAGCTCTAGACTCCAGGGTAAGAAGCAATTCAACATCACACCCGGCCGATGAGCTCCCTCTCCTCCCCCTCGTATACGCCATCAGGAAAGAGGCTGATGGCTCAAGGTCGAAGCTTGCTCATTCTAAATCAAGCAACCCAGAAACCAGATCACCCGATCCAGTTGAAACAAGTATACTAATTGTCATCCTTCACGGCGGCACCGTGTCATGACGACTAATGCACCATAACAGCCCTTTCACGGTGACTAATGCTGTCACGCCCCGCTTCCCAAAATACGGAATACAGGTACGTGACGATGGCCAGTAGATACTCACGAAGAGTGAAATCTCTTCCATGAGTACCTTAGGCTGTCAATAACAAGCAGGATAGCACATATATGCACATAGAACCAAGCACAGGGATAAAATCACATATATGAAAAACTGAATCATAAACAATATCATTCACTATATCTGAATAAACAAGTTAAGAAGAAAACTGAACTCACCGGAGAACAGCGAAACCAGAATATGATCTACGAACAACTCTCTATACCAGCTTCCTGATCTAAATACTGAAAAATAAAATAAAGGTCCGTCAGAAGCGGACTAGTAAGAGTACACGAAGGGGAAAAAATGATAAAAGGGAGAATATGAAAATGTAATAACAATAAGTAGGACATAAGCAATATGTTTGGCAAGATCGAGAACTGAAGTAATAATAATAACAGGAATAGTCGAGAAGATGGATCATGTACAATAAGATCGTGCACGCATGGTGTGACATATATATAATGAACATGAGACGTCCTGGACAAGTAACTGTCGTGAAACATAATCACAAGATCACAAGAACTCAAGAACTCAAGATCACAAGATAAAATAACATGGTATGTCCAGGAATGTCATGTAGTCAAGATAATGCATATCACATAAGTCTCGAGTGTCAGTATCTCGAAAATACGTGTCAGGTACTAGATCACTGAAGACAATGAAGGATATGATGCAAGTGTATATGTCTAACATGTTTTATTACCCTAACTAATGCAATCATCCTGTGCCCCATCCCACAGGACAACTGCATATCAAACAAGTGATGCGTTAGTGGATCCTGATAGCAGAGAGAAACAGTTCACTGTACTCAGGTATCATGTAACATGTAATAATAGGAGCGCGCATAAATAACAAGATCACGTGTGGCATCCAAACCCATAAGGGTCGCCCTTCCAAGCATACCTCCCTGGATTTCCCTGCTACAGTCTCCCCCAATAACCCCGGCTTGATTAATTTTATTAATTAAATGCAAATGCAAACAGTGTGTTACTCAGCGTTACAGGATCATGAATCGGTACCAAGAATATCAGCATTAGATGGTGAACACAACGTGTATCAAAATCACGGGATGATGTAGACAGTGACAATATCAAGTGATAAATATATATTTGTACAAGTGATACCAGATGTATGCAAAGTAGTATAGGCGATGTCAGTGACATGTAATACAAAGGTTATAACAAGTCGGTCTTGATCATATGTCCATAATCCAATAAGATATCCTCGAATAATTACTCAGAATATAATGGTTAATTTCCTTGATTAAATTTCAGTAATATCAGGATCACAATATCAATCGATATTCAATCTTTAACTATCAATCTTTCTTCATTATTATCCAGTTAACCTCAAGATCCAAATCACAGTATTTGTCATGATCAGTGTAAATTTCACGTCAATAAATTAGTCTACCACATGCATGTAATCATGCAAATTTAAGTTGGATGCATGTATGTACAGGAACAAGATGCAAATATGATATGTAAGGTAATAAAACATAACCACGAGACAGTATCGGTAATAAATCAAGGATAGAATAAGTTATATAATCGGAAGAGAAAAGCTGATATGTAATATGATCACAGGATAGTGTTGACGATCATGCGATATGATAACCATGATTCATAATTAAGAGGTAGAATTAAGATCAAGACAAAAGTCAACGAGAAAAGAATCGTGTACACTTGCCTGATGTCGTTGGAGTCTGAATTCCCGTAACTACAACCGGCTCTGGGTAAAATTCGCGGCTTAAATATTGCGTGAATTAATTAGAGACTTGATATATTCTTATTCAGTGATAAATTAAATAAGAAAGTAATTTTTACTATTTATTATAATTTTATTTGGTTAATTTTCCAAATAATTCAATTTCTGAATTTATAGCAACTATTTAAAAAATATATTTTCATGATAAAATATATGCACAAAATAATAAATTGATGTATAATATTTACATATTACTGAATTATGAATTTCATATTTTTTTGTGCCATTTAGAAATTTATTGGTCATTATTAAATAAAATATCATTAAATAGTAATTACAAAGATATTTAATTTCATGTTATTCTAAGTAATATTATATTGAAATAATTTTACAGAGTTTCAAATTTAGTTTGTGATTTTCTGTGAATTTTCTGGAATTTTCTGAATTAAAATAAACCTAAAAATCAATAAAAATAATTAAAAATCTTAACGGGTCTGTTTGCTACAATGTTGGGTTTGGGTCTGGTTCTGCTACAATAATATTCTACACATTTTATTTCTATGTTATTTATTTATTTATTTTTATTTTTCTTTCTTCCTTTTTTTCTTTTTCTTTTTCCCTTTTCTTTTTCTCTTTTCTTTTTCTTTTTCTTTTTTTTTTAATGGGGCCGGGTTCGGGTCTGTAAACAGACCCGAACCCGGGTCTGTAAACAGACCCGAACCCGGGTCTGGTCTGTTGGCCAGACCCGCTGGCCTTGACCAGATGGCCTGGGCCAGGTCTGGCTGGGCTGGCCAGACCAGGCCAGGTCTTGGCCTGGTCTGGCTCGGCTAGGCCAGAGCCTGGCTTGCTCTCGGCCTGGTCCTAGCCGAGAGCACAGCAAGGTTCCCATTTTTTTTGCTATAAAAATATTTTATAAAATATAATAAAAATCACTATAATTAGGATGTATATCTAGGGTACCTAAAAATATTTTTATTAGAATTTTTAAAACAAGTTTTCTTGGAGAAATTGTTGATTAAAGTAATGCTTGTTACATGTTCGACGAAATGCAACAATAACTAAAATCGATGACAACGCAAAATAACTTACCCGGAACGCTTCTCTTCAGTCTGAAACTTCTTCCAGCATCTTAGAGTCTTGGAGAGAAGGTACGCATGCTCACGCAAGGTGTGTGATCCGCCATGGGGTCATGCGCGGCCGTCGACGGCGGATCCCGCGGACGACGACGGAGACTCGCCGAAGAGAATCGGCTGCTGTCGGAGATCACGGAGGCTGGAGAGAGGGACTCCAGACGGAGAAGATGCGGTGTTCGGGATCTCGCGCTCGCTGGCGGGGAGATGAAGCTCGGGGGTTCAACTCGGCCGAGGGGGCTGCCGTCGACAATGAAGCTCGTGGAGGATGATGATGGCCCATGGAGCTCGCCATAAAGGATGTAGGTCTCCTCGAGCTTGCCGGCGGAGCGTGGACGGCCATAGCTCGGCCTGAGGAGCTGCTGGCGCTCTGACAGTGGTGCAAGCCAAAGGAGAGGGAAGGAGGGAAACCATGGAGTGATGTATGGAGGAGGAGGCTTGGGGTTTTTATAGAGGGAGGAAAACGTGAGTGAGAGATAGAGGGAGAGAGAGAATGTGAGAGAGAGGAGAGGACGCAGGTGGAGGTCGTGGGGGGACGCGGGTGCAGTTGGGAGGAGGAGTGGAAAACGTGGGGAGAAAAAAGAGGGAGCAGGTTGTGTGGTGGAGAAGAAGACGAAGTTAGCCAATGGTTTAATAATAAATGAGTTCATTCTAAACCGCACGCCAAAGTGGCACGCTGGTTTGGGCGTTAGGGTGTTTGGGAGAGAGTTACGGTTTCGAAACTTGGAGCAATGGAGGAGTTTGGTTTTCATTAATTTGAATGAAAAAGGGTAAAGGAAAAAAGATTTAAATAAATTGACTACACTTTTATACTAAAACCTAAGTGGCTAGGTGGTTACAGCATCAAACTTATATGGCATTAAGTTTGGGTTTGAAACCTGCTGCACACATGCGGGTTTTTTTTAATTATTTTATTTTATTTTATTTTACTTTTTATTTTTATTTCATTTTCTTTTGAATATTATTTAAACATTATTTTATTGGATTAAACTCTATTAATTCAGAAAAATCCTCAAAAATTCTTTAAAATAGAAGATGTCATTCCCGATTGTTAATTAAAAATCCCAGAGTCTGCCTATGTCACCGATCGACCCCAAATTGAGATTCTTCTCAAATAATTCCCAAAAATATTCCAAAAATCTCGAAATTCATAATAATGAAAAATGATATTTTGATCTGAAATGAGCGTAATCCGACTATCAGAATGATTAAATCATCATCAGATACCAGTATTGACATACGTATATCGGGAACCGAGGGTTACAAATACGACACATCTTTCAGGCTCCCTAGAAGAGAGAGACCGATCACCATTTTCTCATCCTTATCCAGCTCCTTTCATTCCTCTATCTGATGCAAAGAAAGGAGAATGACATGGCAGCACAGCAAAGAAAGAAAAATTAAGGCTTCGAAGCACAGATTTTGAAGAAGACAGAAAAGATGATTTCCTCTCTTAGATCTCTCTCTATTTATAGATGAATGAGAAGTCCAACTGCCTTCAATTCAAATTTCAATCCCTAAAAAGTCGGCCCCCAATTCTGAGATTTTTAATTAATAGTAAAGGCAGAAGATCAACCGTCATCGTGAAATCATAAAACCTTACAATCCCAGTCATAATGGCACCAGGATTTAGAAATCACCTTTTGAGAGATTCAGTCGCCCGATGTGACAACTGTCAACCAGCTGTACACACCAACAATTAATTATAGAAGATCCACAGTGATCCGAAGAGATTCACCACACAATCGTCATAATGAATTTTAAGGCGTTCACAACCCATCTGAGTATCTTTGTTTCCCTGATTTCTCTTTCATTGACTCTGACAAGTAAGGAAGCGGGGGTCATCTGTAGTGATTAAAATTTGATTCTCATCAGGATGATGATGCGTGTCCAAACTACTAAGAGCTCCTCTTGAGAAATTTATAACTCTCAGAGTCCAACCAGGAGCCTCGGCCACTCCTGGCAATCCTGGAGCTACCTTCTGTCCCGAAGACTCCCTCAGTCTAGAGCCACATTCTACCATTTTGAGGCCTCTACATCTTCGAGATCCTTTCCACTTCGAGCTCCTTCCCACTTCGAGAGTCCCAGCTCCAAACCTGAAGCTCCAATAACAGATCATTCATGATCTACGCTGATACTTATGCACTCCTTCCTCACTCACGTTCATAACGTGTAACGCCTCTATCAGCAAAGATAGTTATAGACAGTGGCATATTCCTTAGCATGCAATCTTAACTGATCAGCACTAATGATCACAGCTGTTACAATAAATTCAGTACATGAAAATCGTGCAATTATGACTGTACATCAATTCTGCCTCCATACCGATATCCTTGTCAGGTATATATGATCCTTCTTCTTCTAGGAGAAGGTGATCGCTTCCCTAATCCTTTGAACATACACATCACATACCACACCAGGCAGTTCTCCTCTGCTAGTCAATCAACACACCAGCAGTTATCCTCTGCGTTGTCCTTCCATCCGCCACCACATCAACAATTACCCTTTGTTGGTTCTTCCTACCACACCCGTAGTTATTCTCTGTGTGGCACCTCCATCTACAACACTTATAGTTTCTCTCGTGGGTCTTTACATCCTATTACACCTACTGATTCTCTTGCTTGAGGTTGTTGGCCCAGAGGCCTTTCACCTTAATTTTGATGATGACTAACTTATGAAGGTTAGTTTACTAAAGATCTCGTGTTTAATAAGTTTCAGATATTGATCAAGATATTAGTAGGTGATTAGCTTCAATAAAGAATTCAAAGCCAGTTTTGGAGCTAACACATTTTGATTCAAGAGCTCGCGTGTCAAGATCGCATCTAGCACCCGATTGGAGTCAAGCTCATTTGGATCGTGTTTAGATCGAGTCAGCTTAGAGAAGGAGTTCTACAAGAAGATTTCGGTTTGTTTAGCTTATTTTTATTTTTAGATCTTGTGTAAAGATAGTTAGTCTTGATATGCTCAAGTTCATACACACACAAGTTAAAATAGTTTTTGGTTTCGATTTAATTGGTTTTGGATTTTTAAAGAACATATCTTTAGTTTTCATGAATAGATTACATATAAAGTAATTTACATGGTTTATCTATATAGTGGATTCATCCATATACATTATTTGGTTCATAATGTTTAGAAACTTACTTTGATGTATATCTAGTTCATGCTTTCAAGTTTTTTTTCAACAAAACTTAAGTTTTGGATTTAATAGATATATCGTTTATATGTGTATTGGATTTTATCCATACACAATATGCTTCAAAAGTGTTTCTATATCATGTTTTTGTATTTATACAAGTTTTGAAGAAAATAGATTTTCATTTCAAAATTCAAGTTTTGGAAAATACTGATTTGGTTTAAAGTTAAATTTCCATATTACATAACTAGTTCAAACTATTTGAAATATGTGTTGAATTTTAGTCACACATATTTGTTCTTTAAATATTTATAAGAACTTATTTTTGTGAATTTTATGTGATTTTATAGGATTAAAAGACCAATTTTTCAAACCTTATAAACCCTGGTTGAGGGTTGCTAACGGTCGACCAACCGGTCGACCGAAACCTGGATCAGTTGATTGTGCACAGGCTTTAGCAGTTGATCGGGCGATCGACCATTCCAGAGAGTTTGCTCTCTGGAAATATCCCTGGTCGATCATGCGGTCGACCGACCAGAGAGTTCACTATCTAGTTCTAGCCTCGGTCGACCGGGTGGTCGACCGACATGCAAATTGCCTTGGGGCGTTTGACTAACCGGTCGGTCGACAGCCCGAACGATCAGAAATCTGACCGTTGGCTGGTCGACCGCGCGATCGACTGACAGGTCAATTTTGACTTGACCTGGACCCCAACGGTTATATTTTGGATCCCCTATAAATATGGGTTCCTTTGGCCAGTTTTAACTAAGTTTTTGGAGAGCAATTTTCTCATCTTCTTAAGGGTTTTCAGCAAGTTTTTAAAACAAATTTTTGTACCAAAATTCTCTTATCATTATTTATTTCAAAGTTTTTGGAAAATCAAAGAAAATCAATACTTGAGGATTATAGTTTTATTCTTCATTTCTTTATCTATCAAGAAGTTTTTCTTAAGAATTTTTCTTTGTGTTTTCTTTTTCAAAACACTTCATTTTTCTCACACTTGAGCTATCAATTCAATACCTATCAATAGATCTTGTTTTTGTGAGAAAAGTTGTTTGTGATCTTTCAAGATCACCAAGAGAAAGTGTGATCATTGGATCACCAAGTTGTAAACTTATTCTTTGCTTTGGCTTTGTGCCTTGCCTCTTGTGTAGAGGTGCTTGTGTTAAAGAAAGGAGTTGTGTACTCCCGATGTAGAGTTGTAATTCCTCAGTGGAAGCCCCTTTGTGGAAGGTCTTGTGTGGACATAGTGAAAATCCTTCTGTGTGAAGTCGGTGACGTAGAGCAGTGGCTCAAATCTCGAAACATATCTTGGTGTTTGCATTTGATCTACTGTCTCTCAACTTTATCTCTTTTTTATCTTGCATTGCTTTACATTGTTCATATTCATATGCTAGATATTGTTTGTGTGTACCTACACTTGTGTTTAAGCAAGAGAGCTTATTAAAGCGCCTCAACTTTTAATCTAGAGGAGTAGTTCTAAAGCCCTTCACGGAAAATTCGGGCTCACTCTTGGTTACACATAGTATATTTGTAATTAATTTTTTAATTACATATCATTTGTCCTAGATTAGCTAGTACACCTATTCACCCCCTTCTAGGTGTATTTCAAATGGTATCAGAGCCTACGCTCCTGATATTTGGTTTAACCACCTAGGAGTGAGATCTTTGGGTAGATAATCTAGATTTGCATTTGCACACATATTGTTTATATACTCATGAATTTCCTTGCCCCTCCCATGTATGATGTTTCCAACATCGATATGTGGAAGTTTAAGATGAGTGCATATCTTAAAGCCCTAGGATTGCATGTTTATCTTGCACTACCAAGAAATCCTATCTTGGTAATAACAAGTACATTGAGGCTAATACACAAGCCTTAGGGGCAATTTAGCATACACTAAGAAAAGATTATCTTTCTATTGTTTCACATTGTGATTCTGCTTTTGCAGTGTGGAGCACATTGATTCTTCCAAGGTACAAACGACACATGTTTTGGAGAAAGAATCTAGTGGAGATGAGTTCGACCAAGCTTGCTTCATGGTCCAAAGGATTGACTCCCTTGAGGTAAAATCAGACACTAACTAGATGATAGTGTTAGTTCGTCGTGTGATGATAAGGTTATGGATGCCCATGCTTTAAATGAAGAGCTTTCCCTATTTTGTGAAAACTTATTAAATAAATATAAATTTTCAAAAAAGAAAAGTATTAAATTAAAAGAAAAAATAAGAATTTGTTTTCAAAACTTAATATGGTTTTGCAAGAGAGGGTTGAGATTTTATGTAAGATCCCTAGTTAGAAATACTGTATTTTCATTTTTCTAAAGTATTTATTTTGATTTACTAATCATTTTATTAACTTAATTTATTATTCTTTTTCATGTGATTATTATTATTATTAAATATGCAAATTATTTTTGAGATAGTAAATGGCAATTTAGCTTTATATATTATTGCCATTATTTTCTATCAATATTTTTAGTTACTTATTACTATTATTTTTATATTTACCATTACTATTACTAATTGTTATTAAATTATTACTACCATGATTTCATTAAGGTTATTATTTATTATTGTTATTAGTGTTATTGTTATTATTTTCTTGTTCTTGTTATTATTCTTAATTATTATTGTTGCTACTATTATTAATATCGTTATTGTTACTATTATTTATTATTATTAGTGTGGTCATGTAATGTTATTGGCATTACTATTATTAATATTTTGGTTAAGTAATGTTGTTGTTAATATTAGTACTATTCTTATTTTTGTAGTGGTATTTATAATATTTCTTTTCCCTTGATTCTATTCATCCCATATTCCCTGATTCATACCCATTCCCCTATATTGCCTTAACCCATTAGCATACCCATACCTAATTAGATCCTAACCCAAATTCAACCAAAAACCCATTACCCACTAACCCTATATAATCCCATCTTAACCTTAACCCTAATCTAATTTCTCCCCTCCCCACCAATAACAACCGCTCCCCACACCCGAGAACTCCGCCTTGGCAGCGTACCAAGCAACCAAGCCCCCGAGATCATCGAGGTTCTCTCCGCCGGAGCACGAGCGAGCAGGCCATGCTCCTCCCTCCCCCTTGCAGACTAGCACGGCAGCAGCACATCCACCCCCGTGTGCCCTCCTCGGCCTCCACGAGCGCGCAGCAACGGCCCCCCCGTAGAAGCCCTGCAGATCTCGCTTCTCGGCCTCGTCGAACCCTCCGCAGACCCCCGGCCACGCAAGCCACCCAGCCTTGGATCCTCCCTCCTGCTCCTTGCTGTGCACTGCGAGCCAGACCAGCCACCTCCATCTTTTTTTCTTCATCTTTTGGGGATTTATCCAGGTTGGGAAGTGCAATGTTGATGGTTCTTACTCTCTTTCTTCTCTGCACTGTTCATTTATACATGTCCTTTTGTTATGGTATTGCTGGACAGAAGTTTACATGTTCTTTATCTTCGGGTTCTTTTTGGTTGCAAACAGTGGCCGCATCTTTGCACTAAAAGGCGATGCTGATTTGGGCCTAAATTTGTTTGATTGATCATGGACATGGAAGGCATGCCAAGTTCCCACCCTTTTGGCCTTGAAACATCTTACTCCGAGCCGTTTTCTGTCACTCCGTGGATCGTCATTGATCGTCATTTGCGAGCAAGAATGTACCCACGCCCTTCACGACGATATTCTCTATCCAACGACATCCTCCGTGGCCCCCGACGCCTCCGCCAGAGCCTCCGTCGGTGCGCCGCAAGTTGCCCCGAGGTTAGTGTTATATTTTTGTGTGGAGGGTAAAAGTGTAATAATGTTGAAGTTAAATTAAATGTGTAGGGGTATGTTGGTAAATATATATGCATGCAAGTGTGTGTGTGGGGGTTTGTGTATGTGTTTTAATGTATGTATGTACGTATGTATGTATATGTATGTGTGTGTGTGTCTATATATATATATATATATATATATATATATATATATATATATATATATATATATATATATAGTATATATGCATAGTATATGTCTTGATATATTTATATGTATATATATGCGTAGACTCGTATATAGGTATTTAAGTGTATTTAAGTGTGGGTATGCATGCATGTGTATGTATGTATTTATATTAATGTGTGTTGGTATTTATTTAAGTATGCACTATGTTGGTATGTGTATACTTGTATACGTATATATGTGGGTGTACACGTATGTGTATGCATATATATTGTGGAGTGTATACGTGTACGAGAGTATATTTGTATTAGTTCATGTGTTTGGTTGCGTGTTATAGCGTTTCGGATTCGTTTGGTGAGATCCAGACCCGTTACAGGAGCCCAGATCCGATCTAGATTCGTGCTCGTTGTGGACTCGATACATAGGCGATTTGAAGACCAACTCATGGGATGATCCGTAGATCAGTACCGATTCGTGCAGTGAAGACCACACGGCGATTCGGTTCCGTACCGTGTCATTTCATGTGAGTGTTCGTTCTTGTGTATTTATTTACTTACCGTTGTCGGTATGCGTTTACATATTGCTCTTATCATTTCATGTGGCTTTCTTTTATATTTTACCAGCTTGATTACTTGTACCACTTCATGAGATATTCATGATTGTTCACTTTAGTTACGTAGTCGATATGAGCTTGTATTAGCGTTATTTCATGTGTCGGTATTTTGTCGCTGTTGGCTTAGGCCTAGTTTTGGTACACCTTAGACTGTTACTTGACTCGGCTTGATCTTGAGGTTGATATAGTTTATGTTTAAAAGATTTGATATTCATGTATTTGGGATTATTTCCGACTGGAACTCTTTTGGATATTGTGGACAAGTATATGTGACGTCTTCACTGATATGAGACTGTTTAGAATTACCACGGATAATAGATCAGATGTGATTTGATGTTTGACATTTTTGCACTTGATTTTTTATCACCAGGATATTACTACTTTTGCTAATTCTTATTTAGTTATTTATTATGCTAGATTCGATCTTAGTTATGAGGAAAGTTGGATTGTGATTTGGATTGATCTTGAGTTAGAGTTGATCTGAAATTTTACATTCTTTATAATAAAGCCTGATCTGCATTAAGATGAGACTGACGTATCTGGATTTATTGTTGTGAGTATTTGAGATCTATTTAGATAATATTTTGTTGATGTTGAGTATCAGAAGTAGATATTCTAGACCATAAGTTGTTTGAGGATGATTCCCTTACTTTGATATGATTTCGGTATATGTTGACTTAGTTGGTCTTGTTAATTATTGACTACATCAGTTAATAGAGATTGAGTTATTATGATAGTGACCTAGTCGATATCGGTGATCTTGTACTTTAGAGTTATAAGATAACAGTTATCAGTTTATCAGTTATTGGTGAGACTATTTGTTGGTGATCATATTATGTGTTCAGAGTTTATGAGACTTGGTAGATATCTGCATCAGTTACCAGTTATTAGTGGCACGATTGTGTTAGTGACTATATCTCCAGTATCTTATTTCAGATGTCAAATATTAGTTGTCAGTTACTCAGTTGTCAGGTATCAGTTTTCAGTTGTCAGTTATCACATTATCAGCTAGTATTGATATCAGCAGTTGTTGGAGATATCAGTTACTATTACATATTAAATCACATTGATTGTTTGTTAATAAAAGACACCATAAACAGGGGAATAGGGGTAATTGCCTGATGATACATGTCATGTATTTTGGAAGGACTTATTATGGTACCGAGTTGTGGGTTCCAACCATGGGGAACTAAGGTAGTACTGGCTACCTATTCAGTTGTCAGTTGTCAGGGCTATGCCCGGATTACGGCACCACACTAGTTGTCTTTTCGTGTGGGGCTGTGGTCTTCAGTTATTAGAGCCTTACGGGTTGTCCTGGTTTAGCGCCAGGGGTGTTAGACCGTGGTACCAGGCATGCATAGTACCCTTCAAAAACACATGCACTACATTGGCAGGCAGTTACAATAACGATAACTTTATTTGATATGTGAGAAAATGGCTGTGGTATGGGACACAGCTAAGTACTACATTAGCTAGGTTAATAATAACCAATCAGACTAGTGACATATGCTAGGTTACACATCTTGGTATCAGCTATTAGTTTACAGTTGTAATAGTTGTCTTATATCTTCATTCATGTTGTTATGCGTTATCTTTCAGTTCAACTTTTTATCATGTTATTTAGTTATCTTATAACTGCAGTTTATCTTGTTATTATTCTGTGCATATTGTTTATATGCACGAGCTCTCCCCTTTACACACACACTCACCAGGTCGCTTTCTGACGACCCTGGATTTGTACGTTCAGACATTGGGCGCTTTGTTTCTATTATGTAGGTGTTCGATGATACTGTACGCTTCGCGAAGAGCTGGAGCTTCTCCCTATTCGATTCCAGTATTCTTATCTTTCTTACTTTCCTGTTATTTCTTGATTCTCGTTATGTCAGATTCAGTTATTATTCCAGTTTTTATTTATATGATATCACGCGTGGATGCTTATATGTGATATTACAGTAATCATAATTTATTACAGCTTCGATTTATAGCTTGTTTCAGGTTATTTAAGGCTTAGTGTGTATACGTGAGGGATTTTTCTTGCGTATATGCGTCGCCGACTCGTGCCGCGTCTCCGCTCCAGCGTATTTTGGGAAGCGGAGCGTGACAGAGTTTTCTGGTATCAGAGCCTAGGTTTTCGACTTGCGATCCTGATCTTTGACTTTTGTTTCGCAAGAAAGACCTAGTTCTTACTGGTAATTTGAAACAAGCTATAGTTACACTGTAATATACATATACTATCCATTATGATATTCAGTCCATATAGAATTGATCATCCTTCTTTTGGAAATCCTTATCTTTGATCTTTTGATATCCTTGATTTTTACTCTTCTTTTAGAGTGATTCGGATTTTCATCTTGTTTCTCATCCTCTTTCTCGATTCTATTCCTTAACTTTGTCTCTAGAGATTGGTTACTCCTTGTTGAAGCCGATACCAGAAATCAGAGTAGCACAGCGGAAGCGTGGTGGATTTATAATATGCAGAGAAGCAACGTGAATCTTGTTTGTTTTCTCTTTTGATCCTTGAATTCTTTTTACCATTCCCTACTTTATTTGAATTTCAAGGACGAAATTTTTATAAGGTGGGTAGAGTGTAAGATCTCTAGTTAGAAATACTGTATTTTCATTTTTCTAAAGTATTTATTTTGATTTACTAATCATTTTATTAACTTAATTTATTATTTTTTCATGTGATTAAATATGCAAATTATTTTGAGATAATAAATGGCAATTTGGCTTTATATATTATTGCCATTATTTCCTATCAATATTTTTAGTTACTTATTACTATTATTTTTATATTTACCATTATTATTACTAATTGTTATTAAATTATTACTACCATAATTTCATTAAGGTTATTATTTATTATTGTTATTAGTGTTATTGTTATTATTTTCTTATTCTTGTTATTATTCTTAATTATTATTGTTGCTACTATTATTACTATCATTATTGTTACTATTATTTATTATTATTAGTGTGGTCATGTAATGTTATTGGCATTATTATTATTAATATTTTGGTTAAGTAATGTTGTTGTTAATATTAGTACTATTATTATTTTTGTAGTGGTATTTATAATATTTCTTTTCCCTTGATTTCTATTCATGCCATATTCCTTGATTCATACCCGTTACCCTATATTGCCTTAACCCATTAGCATACCCATACCCAATTAGATCCTAACCCAAATTCAACCCAAAACCCATTACCCACTAACCCTATATAATCTCATCTTAACCTTAACCCTAATCTAATTTCTTCCCTTCCCACCAATAACAGCCGCTCCCCACACCCGAGAACTCCACCTTGGCAGCGCACCAAGCAACCAAGCCCCCGCGATCTTCGAGGTTCTCTCCGCCGGAGCACGAGCGAGCGGGCCATGCTCCTCCCTCCCCCTTGCAGACTAGTACGGAGGCAGCACATCCACCCCTGTGTGCCCTCCTCGATCTCCACCAGCGCGCAGCAACGGCCCCCCCGTAGAAGCCCTGCAGATTTCGCTTCTCGGCCTCGTCGAACCCTCCGCAGACCCCCGGTCACGCAAGCCACCCAGCCTTGGATCCTCCCTCCTGCTCCTTGCTGTGCACCGCGAGCCAGACCAGCCACCTCCATCTTTTTTTCTTCATCTTTTGGGGATTTATCCAGGTTGGGAAGTGCAATGTTGATGGTTCTTACTCTCTTTCTTCTCCGCACTGTTCATTTATACATGTCCTTTTGTTATGGTATTGTTGGACAAAAGTTTACATGTTCTTTATCTTCGGGTTCTTTTTGGTTGCAAACAGTGGCCGCATCTTTGCACTAAAAGGCGATGCTGATTTGGGCCTAAATTTGTTTGATTGATCATGGACATGGAAGGCAAGCTAAGTTCCCACCCTTTTGGCCTTGAAACATCTTACTTCGAGCCATTTTCCGTCACTCCGTGGATAGTCGTTGATCGCCGTTTGCGAGCAAGAATGTACCCACGCCCTTCACGACGATATTCTCTATCCAACAACATCCTCCGCGGCCCCCGACGCCTCCGCCAGAGCCTCCGTCGGTGTGCCGCAAGTTGCCCCGAGGTTAGTGTTATATTTTTGTGTGGAGGATAAAAGGGTAATAATGTTGAAGTTTAATTAAATGTGTAGGGGTATGTTGGTAAATATATATGCATGCAAGTGTGTGCGCTTGGGTTTGTGTATGTATTTTAATGTATGTATGTAGGTATGTATGTATATGTGTGTGTAGTGTATATGCATAGTATATGTCTTGATATATTTATATGTAAATATATGCGTAGACTCGTATATAGGTATTTAAGTGTGGGTATGCAAGCATGTGTATGTATGTATTTATATTAATGTGTGTTGGTATTTATTTAAGTATGCATGTATGTTGGTGTATGTGTATACTTGTATACGTATATATGTGGGTGTACACGTATGTGTATGCATGTATATTGTGGAGTGTATACGTGTACAGGAGTATGTTTATGTTAGTTCATGTGTTTGGTTGCGTGTTGCAGCGTTTCAGATTCGTTCGGTGAGATCTGGACCTGTTGCAGGAGACCCGACCTGATCCAGATTTGTGCTCGTTGTGGACCCGATATATAGGCGATTTGAAGACCGACCCGTGGGATGATCCATAGATCAGTACCGATTCGTGCAATGAGGACCAAACGGCGATTCAGTTCCGAAACGGCGTCATTTCATGTGAGTGTTCGTTCTTGTGTATTTCTTTACTTACTGTTATCGGTATGCGTTTAAAGATTGCTCTTATTATTTCATGTGGCTTTCTTTTATATTTTACCAACTTGATTACTTGTACCACTTCATGAGATATTCATGATTGTTCACTTTAGTTACGTAGTCAATATGAGCTTGTATTAGCGTTATTTCATGTGTCGGTATTTTGTAGCTGCTGGCTTAGGCCTAGTTTTGGTACACTTATACTGTTATTTGACTCGGTTTGATATTGAGGTTGATATAGTTTATGTTTGGAAGATTTGATATTACTGTATTTGGGGATTATTTTTGACTGGAACTCTTTTGAATATTGTGGACAAGTGTATATAACGTCTTCACTGATATGAGACTGTTTAGAAATACCACAGATAAGATGTGATTTGATGTTTGACATTTCTAGACTTGATTTTTTATCACCAGGATATTACTATTTTTACTAGTTCTTATTTAGTTATTTATTATGCTAGATTCGATCTTAGTTATGAGGAAAGTTGGATTGTGATTTGGATTGATCTTGAGTTAGAGTTGATCTAAAATTTTACATTCTTTATAATAAAGCCTGATCTGCATTAAGATGAAATTGACATATCTGGATTTATTGTTGTGAGTATTTGAGATCTATTTAGATAATATTTTGTTGATGTTGAGTATCAGAAGTAGATATTCTAGACTATAAGTTGTTTGAGGATGATTTCCTTACTTTGTTATGATTTCGGTATATGTTGACTTAGTTGGCCTCGAGGACATACCATGTGCTTCATGTTAGTTATTGACTACATCAGTTAATAGAGATTGAGTTATTATGATAGTGACCTAGTCGATATCGGTGATCTTATACTTCAGAGTTATCAGATAGCAGTTATCAGTTTATCAGTTATTGGTGAGACTATTTGTTGGTGATCATATTATGTGTTCAGAGTTTATGAGAGTTGGTAGATATCGGTATCAGTTAACAGTTATTAGTGGCACAATTGTGTTAGTGACTATATCTCCAGTATCTTATTTCAGATGTCAAATATTAGTTGTCAGTTATCACATTATCAGCTAGTATTCACATCAGCAGTTGTTGGAGATATCAGTTACTATTACATATTAAATCACATTGATTGTTTGTTAATAAAAGACACCATAACCCAGAGAACAGGGGTAATTGCCTGATTATGCATGTCGTGTATTTTGGAAGGACTTATTATGGTACCGAGTTGTGGGTTCCAACCATGGGGAACCAAGGTAGTACTGGCTACCTATTCAGTTGTCAGTTGTCAGGGCTATACCCGGATTACGGCGCCACACTAGTTGTCTTTTCCTGTGGGGCTGTGGTCTTCAGTTTTTAGAGCCTTGCAGCTTGTCATAATTCAGCGCCAGGGGTGTTAGACCGTGGTACCAGGCATGCACGGTACCCTTCTAAAATACATGCACTACATTGGCAGGCAGGTACAATAACGATAACTTTGTTTGATATGTGGGAAAACGGTTGTGGTATGGGACACAGCTAAGTACTACATTAGCTAGGTTAATAATAACCAATCAGACTAGTGACATATGCTAGGTTACACATCTTGACATCAGCTATTAGTTTAAAGTTATAATAGTTTCCTTATATCTTAATTCATATTGTTATGTGTTATCCTTCAGTTCAGCTGTTTATCATGTTATTTAGTTATCTTATGACTGCAGTTTATCTTGTTATTATTCTGTGCACATTATTTATATGCACGAGCTCTGCCATTTACACACACACTCACTAGGTCGCTTTCTGACGACCCTAGATTTGTACGTCCAGACATTGGACGCTTTGTTTCTATTGTGCAGGTGTTCGATGAGACTGTACGCTTCGCGAAGAGCTAGAGCTTCTCCCTATTCGATTCCGGTATTCTGATCTTTCTTTCTTACCTGTTATTTCCTGATTCTCATTATATCAAATTCAGTTATTATTTCAGTCTTTATTTATATGATATCATGCGTGGATGCTTATATGTGATATTACAGTAATCATGATTTATTACAGTTTCGATTTATAACTTATTTCGGGTTATTTAAGGCTTAGCGTGTATACGTGAGGGATTTTCCTTGCGTATATGCGTCGCCGACTCGTGTCGCGTCTCCGCTCCAGCGTATTTTGGGAAGCGGAGCGTGACATTTCAAGTGAAAGAGGCTCATTGAAATCTCAACTTGACTTTGCTTTAAATGAAAATGAAATTTTAAAAGGTAAAAATGATTTTGATCATGTTTTGAAGAAAAGTAATGTTTTGTCTTCAAAACTAGATTTTTTTAAAAGAAAATGATTCATTGAAAAATAAAATAGTTTTAATTTCTAAAAAATTGGAATCTATTTTTTTAGAAAAAGTTTCTTTGAAAAATGATTTAGATTTATATGTTTGTCATGCTACTATAAATTCATTTTCTATTGATAAACATGTTTCTCCACTTCTTCTTCAATTATTGAAAATGATATTTATGCTTTGAAGAAGACTGTTAATTGTTTGGGATCTACTTTGAGCCATTGTGCCTTGAACCAAAAAAGATTGGAATCCATATTTCAGAAGAAACATGCTTCACCTATGCATGCACACAAATCACAGTATACACATGCTCATCATGCTCACAGACATGATTTGTGTGCTCATGTGTACACTTGTACACATTGTGAACGTATGGACCACCTTGCAAAATTTTGTTATGATAGAATATATAATTCAAATTTTGCAAATAAGTTTGTTTGGGTTAGGAAAAGTGCTAACCTTCTTAGACCCAAGAAAGTGTGGGTACCAAAATCTACCCATATTTTATTTGGTATATGTGTGGGCTCTCACTTGGTTTGAAGGTATTGGTGCCTTAATGGTGAATGCGATCCGAGCCTAAAGGTTATATTTATGGATGCATCACTTTCAAGGGATGTTTGGTGGGAGGACCACCATATCTTGGAGACATAGAGATTAGTTCATTAGTTTTGGTAACTATTTCTGACTCTCATTTTTGTTTACATGCTTTATTATTGATGTTTTAAGCATGTTTTGATGTTCATTATGTTAAATGCAATGTTTTTAGACATGTGATATATATAAATAGTCTTTGAGATACACCCATGTTCTTATAAACTTATATTTTTGTGTTCTCACTATAATTTAGTTATTGCGTATATCATAATTCTAAAACACGTGCATTTAACCTAATGATCATATTTGTTTATGTTTTTGCACTTCATGTTTTGATTACTTTTTAGGTGCAGTTTTCATTACAACTTGTGTTTATACTTGTACAACTAGTGAACCGCATTTGATTATCATGTGTTTGTACTTTATTGCTCATTTGTATCTATTAGATGTACTTGTATAACCTTATTTTGATTATTCTTGCATCTTAACGTATATTCCCTATTTTTGTACATGTTTTCATAAAATATGTTTAACTTCATGTATATGTCAATTTTGTCTATAACTAATAGATATACATATATATCCTAGAGTCATTTGCCTTCATGAAAAATTCTAATATGGACTCATTTATGTTTGGGATATGTATGTATACTTTTAATTTCGACAAAATATACATATACCTCGAAGCTTATTTAGTTTTTGATAAAAATAAAATTTCTTGTGTTTTGATGATTTTTTTAATAAAAGAATTTTCACATGAACTTCATTGCCTAACTTCATGATTTTGTTCATTACAGGATTCTTTCACTCGATATATCTTGTTTACTCATGTTTTTTTCCATGAAAATATATATGCTTTATTGTTTCTTGAGTGTCGATTCTCATGTACTTTTTATAATTCATGGATACATTTATGTTTTATTCCTTACTTGAAGGACTTTCATACTAGTTTTCAAAACTATCATAAAACTAGTTTCGTTATTCTTCAATTTGGTAGAGTTTTCAAATATGTTAAAATATTTTCAAATCTTATTTTTGAAAACCCCTACCATGTAAAGGCAGATATTGGGCGACTATGCATTGTATGCCTTAATGACTATCTTTTATCGTGTGCATGAATAGGGTGGTAATTATGAGATATACAAAGTTTTTTAATGAAAATTCATTTTGTATACTCATATTTTTTTTTTATATGGATCATATCTAAATTGTTTTGCTCTGATAGATACAAATATTTTTCTTGTGCTTTAAACATACATGTCCATACATTGTTAAGCACAAATTATTTCTTACTAAGTTTTATTTAGTCCATAATGTTAATTTTTTTCAATTGGTATCATATATAAGCTTATGCTTTAATTTTATTAGCATTTCATAAAGAAGGAGAAAAATTCTTATTTTATCTTTCAATCGATGTTATTTTCAATTGGTATCTTACTTCCACTTTTATGATGAAAAATATTTTATTTTTGTATATCTAACATTTTCGATATTGGTATCGATAATCTTAAATTGGTATTATTCTCAATTTGTATCTATATTGAAAAATAGTTTTAGTGTTTACCTAAAAAATAATAATTTTTACTATCAGTTGATATCATGTCTTTCTATTGGTATCAAAAAGGATGTTTAAATTTTCAATTGGTAAAAAAATTGTTTTACTTTCAATTGGTTTTTTTCAATTGATTGTTTGTTATTGGTATCAGAATTTGTTTCAAAATATGTTTATTGGTATCACATGTTCAATCCTAAATTCTTCTTTCCTTCAAAATATGTTTTATTGGTATTGTTTGTTAGTCTTCACCCTTTTGTTGATGAGTGACAAAAGAGGGGAAAGATTTATAATTATATATGCATGTTTATTATACATTGCATATCTTTATCGTTTTATTCATATGCATAAGTTAAGGGGAAGCTTCTATGAAGCCTATCCTTAATGAATGCATATATAACCTTATAAGTTTTGTCATCATCAAAAAGGGGGAGATTGAGGGTCTTAGGCCGGCACCACACCGGTGCTTCTAACCTGAAAGATGTTTTTTTCCTTGTGTGCTCAAACAGGTACCATCCGAGGAGCTTCTCAAATCGCTTGTGGTGTGTTCGATCCATGATAAGCCAATTTTTTCATGATAAGCCAGTTTTTATCCACCAGAGCTCTTCATTAAAAGAAAGAAAAGAAACACCTAAGCCTTCCAACAAAAGCAGGAAAACAAGGAAAGGTTACTTGAAAAGATTATTGCTCAATTTTGTAACTCGGAGATAGCTAGGTAGTTACTCGGAGTCATTGAAAAGGTTCTTTGCACCAATGGAGAGTGTTTCCAATAGTTCTCTAGTTATTCCCATGTCCACTCACAAGATATCCATATTTGATTGGACTGGGTTGAGGTTTCAGAGTACTTTTATGGACATTTCATTGGCAGCACATGCAGATTGGTTGAATTGTTCTTTATTGACATCAAGCCAATATTTTATGTGTAGAAAAAGGGTCACATTTAATTGATATCTATTAAGTTAATTGCATGGGTTGTGTTTAACCATGTGGCTCTAATTGAGGCATCAGTCTCTGAGACTATTATTTTTGAGTTAGTTTAAGGATTCTCTCAACAGGTTTCAGCCCCACCTTATCTTTTGTCAAATTAGATCCAAGAATGAGGGATGTGCACATAATTTAAAATGTTGGGCTTATTGGGCCGGCCCACCAATTGGGACCGGACACATGCCCGAACCGATCTAGGTTCGAGCCGGTCTATTGGGGTCGGTTCGACTCGGGTTTTTAGACTTTGAACCGGTTGGGACGATCTGATTAGGATTAGAGTTTGAAGGTTTAAGACGAGCAAATCTCTGTGGGCCGCTAAATCCCACAGAAATTTGTATATGAAATTGGTTCTCATATCATATTAGGGTTCTGAAACTCTTTGTATACATCAATCTCCTTCCCCTTAGTGATAGGTTCTCATGTATTCCTCAACACAATGTCCACGTCTCCACGCGTCAAGATTAGATTCACTAATACTAAATATTTGCACGTGCTATGCACGGGGTAAGCTTTTAGCATGTAGAATTGGTAGAAGCTAATATCATTCATGAGCCGCCCTTATTTGTTACAATGCTTCGTTTAGCAAATACGGGTGTGTTTGGTTGCGAGGAAGTGGGCGGAAGTAAGGAAATGGGGAAGTATAATTGCTCGCTTCCCTATCTATCCAAACACCGGAAAAGAAAAATAAGAAAACTCCTTTTCCTTTTTTCTTGTCTCTTTTACACAACTATTTCTTCGCTTTCAGAGTGCTACAGTTAAGTTTGTGATCATATAAATCTCATTTATAATAAGTTGTAGCATAAAACAGTTAATTTTTTGATCATGTAAATCTCATTTGCATTCTAATTACAATCCATTTTTTATTTTTCTTAATTAATTTTTTTAATATTATTTTGCGGTCAACTTTTCCACTTCCACTTTCCATTACCATCCAAACACCGGAAAAGACATAACATTTTCCAAACCACACTTCCCAACAACATTCAAACACAGGAAAACTTACTAACCAATTCTCAAGTTCCAAAGGGAACTAATACCACTTCCTCACTTCCTTACTTCCTCAGTTCCTCCCTTAACCAAACAGGCCCGTAGGCCCCGCGTTTGTTACAGAGCATTGCACCCGTTCATGAGATTTAGAGTTGAGGATGTGCAAGACCTGCTTGCTGATTGAAAAACACCTAGAGGGGGGGTGAATAGATGTAAGTGCTAATCTAGGAACTAAATGCGCTAAATGCGGAAGCTAATACAAATTTTGCAACACACTTAGTACAATCAACAAGTGTAGCCGAATTCCCCGTGAAGGGCTCTGGACTAACTCCTCTTGATTCCCCTTGAATGGGTTGAGGCGCTATGTGAAGCTCTTGTTGATTAAGTACAAGTGAGGCACACACAAACAACCAAGCATATACAAGATATAGCAATATGAAATATGCAAGGCACAACAAGCAAATAGATATGATATGGCAATATGAATTATGCTCAACACAAGCAAATATGATATGATGTTATGAATGATGCTTTGCACAATATAAAGAGAGAGAGGGAGTTAGAGAGACAAGTGGATCAAACGCTAACAACAAGATATGTTTCGAGGTTCGAGCACCTTGCTCTACATCCCCGCCTACACCACCGTGTAGGATTTCCAATCCACTATAACGTCTACCGAGGACTCCCACCGAGGGAACCTTCACCGAGAAGGATTTGTACAATAAGGGAGTACCGAACTCCTCTCTCAAACAACCACCTCACAACCGAGGGGTAGGCCCGTAGCCAATACAACCACAACACCTCTACCGAAGAGGGTTTACAACCAAACTCCACCTCTCACTAGAGGGAGCAAACCAATCACCCGATCACCTCTACCAAAGAGGGATACAACAAGAGTAAGGGTGTATACAACAAGTGGTTTCTTTCAACCACAAACAATCTCCCTTTTCTTTTTCTTTTTCCACAAAACAAGATCCTAAATAGATTAGGATAGAAGATATAGCTCAAGTGTGAAAATCAAGGTGTTTTTGAAAACAAGCAACAAAGAAAATACTTGGGAAAACTCTTGTAAAAGATAGAGAATAAAAACCAATACAAATATCCCAAATTCCTATTTTCTTTGATTTTCCAAAAACCCAAAACAAGAGAGATGAAATCTTTTTGGCTCAAAAACTCTTTTGAAAACTAGTTTAAACACTAAACAAACTCTGAAAATTTTTTTGTCAAAAGTCTTGTCAAAACAGCCCAAGAGATGGGGTATTTATACCTCCATCAGAAAACTAGCCGTTAGGCTGATGTGGCAGCCTGACAGGCTGACGGTCGACCGGCCCGGTCGACCGCCAACGGTCAGAAATGTGACCGTTGGGCAACCACGGTCGACCGTTGGGCAACCACGGTCGACCGGCCCGGTCGACCCAAACAAACAGAGAGTACTGCTCTCAGCCCGGTCGACCCGGACGGTCGACCGTCCCAGTGTCTCCAAACGTGCACAGATTTGTGCACGTCGGTCGACCGGCCCGGTCGACCGACTTCAGCCAAGTCGACTAGGTCAGTTGACTTAGTCGACTGATTCAAGCCTGGAACAGAAATCTGGGTCAGAAAAATTGGGAAAAATATATTATAAAAATCTTTTATCTTTTCTGAAAATCTCATAAAACTTGTTTTAACATTTTATATTGAAACACAACAAGTGATAAAATTTCAAGACATATATCAATCATATCAATTCATTTTTGAGTCTTGCAAATTTTATCAAAAACAAAACTTGTATTTTTATCAAACTTGATTTTTCCAAAACATGAATAGGATAGTCAAAAATAAGTTTGTTTAAGAAGTTTAAGCATGCATGTATAAATAGAAAATATCTACTATACATATAAACCATGTAAACTTGTTTGATCAATCTATTCATGAAAACCAATTCCAAAACATAAAACTTGTGTGTTGTGCACTTGAGCATATCAACTATACTAAGCTTTACAAATGGATATAAAACACACTATCTAAACTATGGATACCTAAGTCTTCTTGATGATCTTCATCTTCAAGTTGACTTGCTCCAAAACTCCATCCATGGGCTAGGCAATGTATGATCTTGATGCTTGAGCCCTGGAATCACTATGAAAAGCTTCTAAACTCATTGTTAAAGCTAATCACCAACTAATATCTTGGTTAATGATCTGAAACTTAAACAACACAAGATTATTAGTAAACATAACTACATGAGTTAATCATCATTAAAACTAGGGTGGAAGGCCTTTCGGCCAACAATCTCCCCTTTTTGATGATGACAAAACTCATGGAGTTATATATGCATGGATTAAAGTTAAGCTTCAAAGAAGCTCCCCCTTAACTCATGCATAAACAACTAAACAAAAGATATGCAATGAATGTACATAAACATGTATGCATCAACATGCATAAAACACATAAACATATTCTAGAAGCTATAAATACCAATTAAATTAATAAAACATTAACAAAAACACTAGATGCTCTAGATACCAATAAAATTTAATATATGCAAAAACATAAATATGCATATATCAAACTCAAAACTCAAAATCTTTCTCCCCTTTTTGTCACTCATCAACAAAGGGGTAAACAATCAAAACAATAAAATGAGGGGTAAAAATCTTTCTTCCCCTTTTTGTCAATCAAAATAATAAAATAATGTTCTCCCCCTTTTTGTCTAAAAACAAAAACAAGGTCAATAAGGGGTGACAATCAATTTGGATATCAATTGAAAATATGTCAATGAAGCATCTTGATACCCATAGAAAATAAATAAAGATCAATAAATGTTATATGCTATATACATTCATGAAGAGGAAGACGCTAAGTTAGCTTCCCTACACATATGCATTACGGGCGTGTTTGGATGTAAGGAATCACAGTGAAGTGAGGAAGTGGGGAAGTATAATTGCTCATTTCCCTATCTATCCAAACACCGGAAAAGGAAAATAAGAAAACCCCCATTTCCCTTTTTCATCTCTCTTTTACACAATCATTTTCTCACTTCCAGAGTGCTACAGTTAATTTTGTGGTCATGTAAATCTCATTTATAATAAGTTATAGCATAAAACAGTTAATTTTTTGGTCAAGTAAATCTCACTTGCATTCTAATTACAATCTATTTTTTATTTTTCTTAATTAATTTTTATTTTAATATTATTTTGCGGTCAATTTTGTGGTCAACTTTTCCACTTCCACTTTTCATTACCATCCAAACACCGGAAACGACAAAACATTTTCCAAACCACACTTCCCAACAATCATCCAAACACCAGAAAACTTACTACTCATTTCCCTTTTTCCTAAAGGAAATAAATCTTACTTCCTACTTCCTCACTTCACACCAATTCCTTAAATCCAAACAGACCGTACATGAAGGAGGGATGTTAAGCCCTAATTCACATAACACACATTATGTAATGCATAAGAGGAGATGTGAAGCTCCCCCTACACACGTGTACCACATAAAGAAGAGATGTTAAGCTCATCAATATAAGATACACTCATCATGAATTTATATGTAGAAGAGATGTTAAGCTCTCCTTGCATATAGTCAATACAAATCAAAACTTTTGAATATTTTTCTCTAAACAAAATTTTTAGATACCAATTTAAAACACAAAACATCTTGATATCAAAAGATAGTATTTTTCTTTTTAAGTCATATAAACAATTGAAATGACCCTTTTTTTTATCATAAAGCAAGGGAGTGGAAAACTAAATACTAATTGAAATATGAAAATCGAATTTTCTCCCCCTTTATGAAATACCAACAAAAACTATGTATACTCTTATTTAACAAGCCTATGCATAGTTTTTTTTTTTTAAATAAGCTTGAATAAAGATACCAATTGAAAAATGAATCAATTGAAGTAATAGATGAAACTCAAGCTCTAGCATAAACAAAATTTGTGTGAAAAATTTATATCTTAAGCACAAATAAAACAAGTATATGTGTATGAAATAGAATGAGTACCAATCACCAATAGATGATACCAATTGAAAATATGCATACACAATAAACATATGAGTATACAAAAAAAATCAAAATGATACCAATTGAAAGAGTTCAATGATACCAATTGACATAACAATAAAAGCATGGTATAACTCATATAACTGATCCTCCGATCTCATGCACAAGTTTAAAATGATTTTCAATATAAACATACAAGGCATGGACTCTCATCCAACCTCCCGTTAAGGGTAGGGGTTTTCAAAAATAGATTTGAAAAATAAGCTTGTTTGAAAAACTCTACCAAAATGAAGAATACTGTAACTAGTTAAATGGAAAAACTTTTAAACTAGTACGAAATCCTTCAAGTAAGGAATAAAACAAAATCATTTTTCATGAAACATGAAATCCACATGATAATCAACACTCTAAGCCAATTAAGCATAAATATAACTCATGAAAACAAACACATGAGTAAGCAATAAATGTGAGTGTACAAATACAACGTGAAGATCATAATCATGAAAGATAGACAATTAAGCTCAATTAATTCCTTGAAACAAGAAAAACATGAAAACATCAAAACTTATTTAATCTTCAAGGTATATGTATGTCCTATATAAATTAAAGTGTACATACATATCCAAACACAACGAGTCCACAGCGATATATGCATTAAGACACGTGGCTCAAAAGGATGTATATGTATAACAATAATTTGGATAAAATGGACATATACATGAAGTTAAACAAATAAACACGAAATCAAGAAAAAAAACTAAATTTTTACCAAAACAAATTTCATTTCAAGGTATATGTATAATTGTCAACACAATAAGCATACATACATATCCCTAAATACAATTGAGTCCATATATAGATTTGCATGAAAGGCAAATGACTCAAGGGGTATATATGTATATCTTAAAGTTTGGCAATACAAACATATACATGAAGTGAAACACATAATCATAAAACAAATTCAAAAATAGGAATACAATTTTAAAATATATAAATCATCAAAACTAGAGTATACTAGCACATCTAATGGGTTCAAATAAGCATTCAAACTCAAACATATATAGATTTATTTGTGGCCCACTATATGCACAAGTATATACCTAGTATTAGTGAAAACTAACATCTAAACATGTAATCAAGGCGTAAAGCATAAAACAAAACAAAATTCATCATGATAAACAAAAACATGATTATTATGCAAATACACATGTTATTAAACCTAAGATAAACATGAAAGCTAAACAATGGTGAGAACACTAAAATAATGGTCCATATTAAACATGGGTGTCTCAAAATGCTAAACATGTACGTCAAGGATTTAATAAACATGGCATTATCATAATAATCTACAAACAATAAAACATGCTATATATGATAAACATGGAAAGCATGTAAATAAAACGGGAGTAAAGGATTGTTACCAAAACCGAAGAAGCAACTCTCCTTATCTCCAAAACGTGGTGGTCCTCTCCACCAAATCTTCCTTAAAAGTGATGCATCCAATTGATTCTCTTTAAGCATGGAAAGCATCCACTCCAAGGTGTCATCACTCTCACGTCATGTGAGAGCCCACATCTACATCAAAAATAATATGAGGGGTGGTCTTTGGTACCCATATCTTATTGGGTCCATGGGGGTTAGTACCTTCTCTAACCCAAACAAAATTCTTTGCTAAATTTGAAGTATGTAATCTATCATAACAAAATTTAGCAAGGTGGCCCTTACGTCCACAATGTGTACATGTGTACACATGAGCATACATGTGATGAGTGTGTCCGAGCATGTGTATGCCGTGGAGGGTGTGCATGAAAAGATGGAGCTTTTTCTTTCGAAACAAGGTTTCCGAGCGTGTATGCCCAGCAACACATTGGCTCAAAGTGGAGCCCAAACAATCTACACTCTTCTTTAACATACAAATATCATCATTAATCTTAGAAGAAGAGGTACATGCATTAGGTAGACTAGATGAAGAAGCTACACTAGCATGACAAACATGTGCATCCATCTTATTTTGCAAAACAATGTTTTTCTTTAAACAAACATTTAAATCATTTGAAATAGAAATAATTTTGTTTTTCAAAGCAACATTCTCTTTTAAAACATGTAACGCCCCGATCCTGCGGGTACGGAGACGTTACTGCAACGTATATACGCAGGTCAGAAATACCCTCACGTATATACGCTAAGCATCAGTACAGGCAAGAATCAGAGTACGGAAGCAAGTGGTGCATTATACATTCCAACACATGAGTACAATTACAAAGTTATCACCAGAGGTGATCCAATATTACATGAATATTACATCACCGATAGGCGCAAATGCGAGAATGCAAGGAGATGTACAAGTATGAACAGTACACTGGCACTCACGAGTTTACAAAAGAAAAACTCGAGAGGCACACAGGGGGCCTGGAAGGATAGAGCTCTGGATGATCTGCTGGAGATCCACGCTACCGCTGCGCCACTCTGATTAGCAACAGGGAGGATCCACACGTTCCTAGCTCCGAAACCTGGACATGAGAATCCAGAGGAGTCAGAACTCCCCAGGCGAGTGGTGAGGCAAAAGCCAAGTGGCGAGCCAGGATGGGCACAAGTGTGTATACAATAATTGATATCAGGCACAGAAGACAGGAGGGTTAGAACACAAATATAGCAGGTATAAACAAGTATCACATAATCATCATAAAACAGGAAATCCGATATAAAACCTCATTACGAGCAAAACTGATTGTACAAGCTTAGGTCACGACTTCGTGAGACTAGTACATCGAAGGAATAATCCAAACAAGGAAACCCTCATCTATATACCTTTATCTCATATCATCGTAATCCAAGCGCATAGAACCAGAGTTGCAAACCACATAGTAGTCATAACAGGAGTTCATAACAAGAATAACAGGAATCATAACAAGCATGACAGGAGTTCATGACAGGAATCATAACAGGAATCAAGACAGGCATTATTGGAGTCATAACATGCATCATAACGGGAGTCATAATAGGAATCATAATAAGAATCATGACAGGCATAACTGGAGTCTTTTATTATTATTACTCGTCTGACTCATATATCTAGGTATGTGTCCTGGTGTACATCCCAACACACATACATCCATATATAAGCAAGGCGAGGGTTGTTACTGGAAGATGATGAAGAACTGATAGCTCCTCTTATAGTAGTTCCCGTACACCCGGGACCAGCTTGAGGGCCTTAAATCCCCCTAACACGCATCTTCTGAGGGCCTTAAATCCCTCTAACACGAATCGTCAGTTCAGGTAATCCACTACTATAAGCAAGGCATCATTCCGGCATCGATCACTTCCTCCCATTCCCCGTGCAAGTTGTCCTTTTTATGGCTTATCAATATTATCAGATTACGGGAATAACTGGTCAAGACAGGAAATGGCACTACAGATTCAAGAGGTGGCCCCCACAGATTCAAGAGGTGGCCCCCACCGAGTATGGTGTGGCACTTTGTTCCATGTGGCACTTTGCTCTGAGGGGATGGATTCTAGAGGTGGCCCCCACAGATTCAAGAGGTGGCCCCCACCACGAGTGTGATGTGACACTTTGCTCCATGTGGCACTTAGTTCCATTCAGGATAAAAGGTCACTGTACATAGTACAGGATAACAAGGCAGGATTCCCGTAAACGTGATAATCACAAGTCGAGTAGATCATGCTGGTATCAAGTGATAGCATGACAGGATGATGATATTAGCAGGTAACAAGTCATGTAATAACAACATATAATACAAGTCCCGAGAAAAAGGTCCATATTCAAGAAAGTGATCAACCACAGCTGTCAGCCAAAGTTAGTCGACTAGGAATTTATGGGTAGTCGACTAATCAAGGAGTTAGTCGACTATAGACAAGGGACAAGTCGACTAGCTAGGCTGCGTTTGAGAGAGCTGCGTTTCAAGGGGAAGGTTAGTCGACTAGGGCGTTATGGGTAGTCGACTTGATAAAGCCGCGTCTGAGAGAGCCGCGTCTCAGGCAGAAAGGTTAGTCGACGTGGAAATTTTGGATAGTCGACTAGTCAAGGTCGCGTCTCAAAGGACTGCGTCTTAAGGGAGCTGCGTTAGTCGACTGGGAACAATGGATAGTCGACTAATAAAGTCCGCGTCTCAAAGATCCGCGTCTTCAGAAGAAAAGTTAGTCGACTAGGGGTGATTGCCAAGTCGACTAGGAAGGCTGCGTTTCCAAGAAGGGCGCGTTTCAGAAAAGAGTTAGTCGACTGGGGGAAACATGCAGTTGACTAACAGAGTTGCGTCTCAGAAATAGGACTGCGTTTCAAAGGGGCTAGTCGACTTATGAATTGGTCAAGTCGACTAATACTGCCAAACAGTGAGCAAGACTAACTTTGGAAGTTATGGTTTGTTGATATGCAAATACAAGTTAACCAAGTCTTTGGCGAGGAAAATCACTCGCCTAAGGGTTCCTTTGCTGCGTCCGACGAAGGGAAGTTCGGCCCCAATCCAAAAGGAGGGTACCGGCCCTAAGTCTTGCGGCCGGAGAAGAACGCGGCCTCAATCCAAGAGTGGCCGGTCTTCACAAGAGAGGGAGGTTGATGGTGCAAGTCTAGTTCAAGTTGCCAAAATGGGATTTTGCAAACTGTGCCACGGGGAGCGATGAGTTGGCTAGAATGAAAGAGCTCGCCGTGGAGGTGAAGATGGTATACTTGGTGGTGGCCAAGGAGATGTAGGTGGTGGTGGAGATGGTGGTGAAGTTTGGTGGTGGAGATGGGTTCTTGGTGTTAAGAGAGGAAGAAGAGGGTGATATGGATGGTTGGAGTTGGTGCCTTTGTTGTTGGAAAGATGGAGGAGATGGAGAAGGAAGAAGTGGTGGTGTTGGTGGTGAAAATGGAGGTGGAGAAGGTGGAGTATGGGAGGCCCAAGGAAGGAGGAGGAGGCTCTTGGTGGCTTCTCTGTTGGTGGCAAAATGAAGAAGAAGAAGGGAAAATGAAAGAGAGAGAGAGAGAGTGGGTATTTATATAGTGGGGAAGTAATGATTGCAAGTTTGACTTTGGAAGCAAGGAATGAAACTTGCGTTTCATTGGAAGGAGATGGGCTGCGTTTCATGCAATAAAAGGGCTGTGTCCAGGCCAAAGAATTGGACGCGGGAATGAAAGCTGCGTCCAGGAGGAGATGCAAAAAGGTTGCGTTTCACAAAAGGACAAAAGTCATGATGACTTGATGGAAGTGATTAGCAGCGCATTAAATGCGGCATGGGGAGGTGAGGAGAGGATCTCTGCATTAAATGCAGAATCCCAGGTAGGTGAACGTCGCGTTTGAGAAAGAAGGGAAAAATGGGAAAAAGACAAAAGTGGAATATTGGGGCAATCTCCTCGGTATCTGGGAAAATACCAAAAACTCCGGAAAAGTCTCAAAAATAAAATAGCTCGGAAAGTTTCCCAAAAATTCTCAAAAATAATAAATATTATAAAATGATTTTTGGTGAAATCGGTTTCCAAAGATTCAATCTCATTTTCCAGATAAAAATCCTGAAGTCAACCGTCAATCTCGGTATACACCGGATTGGCCGGATTTTGATAAAATCTGATAAATCCCAGAAAAAGTATTTAGATAGAAAATATGATTTTAAGAAGTAATGTAAAAAGGCACTTTTAGAAATTCCAAATCGTTTGTAAAAAAAATCCGGGTATCGGTCAACGAGACTGGCCGACACCGGTTTTGAGGATTTACAATTTAATTCAGGAAAATTCCAAAAAATTATAGAAAATCTAGAATATTGGAAAACAGTGTTTAAAACTGAAATCGGTCAAATCGGAATACCAGAATGACTAAATCGAGTAATAACTTGAGATCGGGCCCCCGGTTCAGATCAGAGCTGACTCCGAGCCCGTGAATCCGGATCCAAGACAAAACAATCATATAAAGAATTCATAATACAAAACAAATACAGGAAGTAAATCAAAAAATACGATCGAAAAATCTGAATACGCAACTAAGTACGTATTCCGGGAGCGGGGTGTTACAAAACAAATCATTTTTGAAGACAAAACATCATTATTTTTCACAAGAGTTTCACAATCATTTTTAGATTTTAAAACTTTATTTTCTTTTAAGGCAAAGTCTAGTTGAGATTTCAATGAGTTCCTTTCATTAGAATCTCCTCCTTCTCTTGCAAAACCATGTTAAGCTTAGAAGACAAATTCTCATTTTCTTTATTTAAAGCACAAGTCTTCTTTTTCAAAAGGTTGTATTTTTCTATTAGTTTTTCACACACAATAGAAAGTTCTTCATTTAAAGCATGGGAATCTACAATATCATTTGAAGAACTAGCACAATCATCATTATCTAGTTGAGATTCCGAATGTACCTCAAGGGAGTCATTCCCTTGGACCATTAAGCATTGAGAGTCGGATTCTCCACTAGACTCCTCCGGTTGATTTGGCAATTGAAGCTTGGAGGTGGTGGTTGTTGTCAATATGTTCCACACTGCAAATGCGGAATCAAAGTTAGAAGCAAGTAAAAGATATTCTTTAGGTAATGTGCTTCTAATGGCCTCAAGGGCTTGTGCATTGGCCCCTATATGATTGCTATCGCTAAGGAAGGATTCCTTGGTAATGGCAAGGTAAACCTTATGTCCTAGGGTTTGTAAATAAACGGTCATCCTAATCTTCCAAACATGAATGTTGGAAGGGTCAAACATAGGTGGGGTCATGAAAGTCATGGTAAACTATATGAGTGTGCAAACAAGCAAATGCAAACAATAGATTAGCAAGCAAATGGATCTCACTCCTAGGATGTTAAGCCTAAGTATCAGGAGCACTAGCTCTGATACCAATTGAAAAACACCTAGAGGGGGGTGAATAGGTGTAAGTGCTAATCTAGGAACTAAATGCGCTAAATGCGAAAGCTAATGCAAATTTTGCAACACACTTAGTACAATCAACAAGTGTAGCCGAATTCCCCGTGAATGGCTCTGGACTAACTCCTCTTGATTCCCCTTGAATGGGTTGAGGCGCTATGTGAAGCTCTTGTTGATTAAGTACAAGTGAGGCACACACAAACAACTAAGCATATACAAGATATAGCAATATGAAATATGCAAGGCACAACAAGCAAATAGATATGATATGGCAATATGAATTATGTTCAACACAAGCAAATATGATATGATGTTATGAATGATGCTTTGCATAATATAAAGAGAGAGAGGGAGTTAGAGAGACAAGTGGATCAAACGCTAACAACAAGATATGTTTCGAGGTTCGAGCACCTTGCTCTACATCCCCGCCTACACCACCGTGTAGGATTTCCAATCCACTATAACGTCCACCGAGGACTCCCACCGAGGGAACCTTCACCGAGAAGGATTTGTATAACAAGGGAGTATCGAACTCCTCTCTCAAACAACCACCTCACAACCGAGGGGTAGGCCCGTAGCCAATACAACCACAACACCTCTACCGAAGAGGGTTTACAACCAAACTCCACCTCTCACTAGAGGGAGCAAACCAATCACCCGATCACCTCTACCAAAGAGGGATACAACAAGAGTAAGGGTGTATACAACAAGTGGTTTCTTTCAACCACAAACAATCTCTTTTCTTTCTTTTTCCACAAAACAAGATCCTAAATAGATTAGGATAGAAGATATAACTTAAGTGTGAAAATCAAGGTGTTTTGGAAATAAGAAACAAAGAAAATACTTGGGAAAACTCTTGTAAAAGATAGAGAATGAAAACCAATACAAATATCCCAAAATCCTATTTTCTTTGATTTTCCAAAAACCCAAAACAAGAGAGTGTTGGCCCAAAGGCCTTCCACCCTAGTTTTGATGATGATTAACTCATGTAGTTATGTTTACTAATAATCTTGTGTTGTTTAAGTTTCAGACCATTAACCAAGATGTTAGTTGGTGATTAGCTTCAACAAGGAGTTTAGAAGCTTTTCATAGTGATTCCAGGGCCAAAGCTTCAAGATCACACTTTGCCTAGCCCATGGATGGAGTTTTGGAGCAAGTCAACTTGAATATGAAGATCATCAAGAAGACTTAGGTATCCATAGTTTAGATAGTGTGTTTAGATCCATTTGTAAAGCTTAGTACAGTTGATATGCTCAAGTGCACAAACACAAACGTTTTCATGTTTTGGATTTGGTTTTCATGAATAGTAGATCAAAACAAGTTTACTCTATTTCTATGTATATTAGATATGTTCTAGATATACATACATGTTTTAAACTTGCTAGACAAACTTATTTTGACTATCCTATTCATGAATTAAAAAATCAAGTTTGATAAAAATACAAGTGTTGGTTTTGATAAAATTTTCAAGACTCAAAAATGAATTAATATGAATGATATATGTCTTGAAATTTTTATCACTTGTTTGTGTTTTGATATAAAATGTTAAAATAAGTTTTATGGGATTTTCAGAAAAGATAAAAGATTTTTATAAAATATTTTTCCCAGTTTTTCTGACCCAGATTTCTGTTCCAGGCTTCAATCAGTCGACTAAGTCAACTGACCTAGTCGACTTGGCTGAAGTCGGTCGACCGGGCCGGTCGACCGACGTGCACAGATCTGTGCACGTTTGGAGACACTGGGACGGTCGACCGTCCGGGTCGACCAAGCTGAGAGCAGTGCTCTCTGTTTGTTTGGGTCGACCGGGCCGGTCAACCGTGGTTGCCCAACGGTCACATTTCTGACCGTTGGCGGTCGACCGGGCCGGTCGACCGTCATCCTGTCAGGCTGCCACATCAGCCTAACGGCTAGTTTTCTGATGGGGCTATAAATACCCCATTTGTTTGAGGTTTTAGCCAAGATTTTTAAGAGCAAAAATTCTCAGTTTTCTGAAGTGTTTTAAAAGATTTCAAAAGTGTTTTGGGCAAAAAAAATTCATCTTATTTGTTTTAGGTTTTTGAAAAAATCAAAGAAAAGAGTATTTTGGGAGATTTATCTTAGTTTTCATTCTATATCTTTTGCAAGAATTTTCCCAAGTGTTTTTCTTTGTTGCTTGTTTTCCAAACACCTAGTTTCCACACTTGAGCTATCATCTATCCTAATCTATTAGGATCCTTTGTTTTGTGGAAAAAGAGAAAAAGAAAAGAGAGTTTGGTTTGTGGTTGAAAGAAACCACTTGTTGTAAACACCCTTATTCTTGTTGTATCCCTCTTTGGTAGAGGTGATCGGGTGATTGGTTTGCTCCCTCTAGTGAGAGGTGGAGTTTGGTTGTAAACCCTCTTCGGTAGAGGTGTTGTGGTTGTTTGGTTACGGGCCTACCCCTCGATTGTGAGGTGGTGTTTGAGAGAGGAGTTCGGTACTCCCTTGTTGTACAAATCCTTCTCAGTGAAGGTTCCCTCGGTGGGAGTCCTCGGTGGACGTTATAGTGGATTGGAAATCCTACACGGTGGTGTAGGCGGGGATGTAGAGCAAGGTGCTCGAACCTCGAAACATATCTTGGCCTTTGCGTTTGATCCACTTGTCTCTCAACTCTCTCTCTTTATATTGTGCAAAGCATCATTCATCATTCATATCATACTCGCTTGCATTTGTGTTGTGCCTTGCATATTTCATATTGCTATATCTTGTATATGCTTGGTTGTTTGTGTGTGCCTCACTTGTACTTAATCAACAAGAGCTTCACATAGCACCTCAACCCATTCAAGGGGAATCAAGAGGAGTTAGTCCAGAGCCCTTCACGGGGAATTCGGCTACACTTGTTGATTGTATTAAGTGTGTTGCAAAATTTGCATTAGCTTCCGCATTTAGTTCTTAGATTAGCACTTACACCTATTCACCCCCCCTCTAGGTGTTTTTCAATTGGTATCAGAGCTAGTGCTCCTGATATTAGGCTTAACATCCTAGGAGTGAGATCCATTTGCTTGCTAATCTATTGTTTGCATTTGCTTGTTTGCACACTCATATAGTTTGCCATGGACTTCATGACCCCACCTAGCTTTGATCTTTCCAACATTGTTGTTTGGAAGTATAGGATGTCCATGTACCTAAAGACCCTAGGTTTGCATGTCTTTCTTGCGGTCACCAAGAAATGCTATCTTGGAGATCGCAATCATATAGGGGCCAATGCATAAGCCCTAGAGGCCATTAGAAGCACATTATCTAAAGATTATCTTTTACGTGTTTCTAACATTGATTCCGTCTTTGCAGTGTGGAATTTGTTGACAATCATCACTACCTCCGAGCTTCAAGTATAAATCCAAGAAGAGGAGTCTAGTGGAGAATCCGACTCACAATGCTTGATGGTCCAAGGGAATGACTCCCTTGAGGTACAATCAGAAACCCACTTAGATAATGATGATTGTGCTAGTTCTTCAAATGATTATGTTGATCCCCATGCTTTGAATGAAGAACTATCAATTGTTTGTGAAAAATTAATAGAAAAATATAATTTGTTGAAAAAGAAAAGTCTAGGCCTTAACAATGATAATAAAAATTTGATTGCTAGACTTGATGTTATTTTGCAAGAGAAGGATGAGATTGCTAATGAAAGGGACTCATTAAAATCTCAACTTAATCTTGCTTCAAATGAAAATAAAATTTTGAAAAATAAAAATGATTGTGAAGATGTTTGAAGAAAAATGATTCTTTAACTTCAAAACTTGATTTTGTTTAAAAAGTAACCATTCTTTGAAAAATGAAATTGAATTTATTTCAAAAGAATTGGAAATTTGTTTAAAGAAAAATAAATCTTTGAAAAATGATTTAGATTCTCATGTTTGCCATGCTAGGGTAGTTTCACCTAGATCACCTATTGCATGTGCCACCTCTTCTTTAATTAACAATGATATATCTTTGATTAAGAAGAGTGTTGATTGTTTGGGCTCCACTTTGAACCAATGTGTAGTGGGCCATACACGCTTGGAATCTTTGTTTCGAAAGAAACAAGTTCCTTCTATTCATACACACCCTACACGACATACGCATGCTCCTCACGGACACACTTCTCACATGTATGCTCATGTGTACACTTGTACACATTGTGAACGTAAGGGCCACCTTGCTAAATTTTGCTTTGATAGATTACATACTTCAAATTTAGCAAAGAATTTTGTTTGGGTTAGAGAAGGTACTAATCCCCATGGATCCAATAAGATATGGGTACCAAAGACCACCCCTCTTGTTTATGAAGTAGGTGTGGGCTCTCACATGACGTGAGAGTAGCGGTACCTTGGAGTGGATGCGTTCCGTACTTAAAGGAGATTATTTGGATGCATCACTTTCAAGGGAAGGTTTGGTGGAGAGGACAACCTTTGTTTTGGAGAACTAGAGCGGTGCCCTCATTGGTTTTGGTATCGAATCTCTAACTCCTTATTTATTGTTTACATGCTTTCCATGTTTATCTTTCATAGCATGTTTTATTGTTTAGTGATTAGTATGAAAATGCCATGCTTATTAGACTTGTGATATACATGTTTAGTTATTTTGAGACACCCATGTTTTATATGGATAAATTCTTTTGTGTTCTCATTTTTTTGGTTGATATTGCGTATATCATAGTTCTAATAACTTGTGGATTTTCTTAATAATCATGTTTTAGTTTTATCATGATGATTTTTATATTGTGTTTTGATGCTTCATATTGTAGATTACTTGTTTAGATGTTAGTTTTCACTAAAACTAGAAGATTTATACTTGTGCATATAGTGGGCCACAAATAAATCTATATATGTTGGGCTTGATTGCTTATTTGAACCCATTAGATGTGCTAGTATAGTCTAGTTTTGATGATTCATACATTTTAAACTTGTATTCCCATTTTGGATTTGTTTTATGATTTTTCACTTCATGTATATGTTTGTATTGCCAAACTTTAAGATATACATGTATACCCCTTTGAGTCATTTGCCTTTCATGCAAATCTATATATATGGACTCAATTGTGTTTTGGGATATGTATGTATACTTATTGTGTTGACAATTCATACATATACCTTGAAATGAAATTTGCTTTGGTGAAAATTTAGTTTTTCGTGTTTTTGTGTTTAATTGTTTAACTTCATGTATATGTCTATCTTGTCCAAACTATTAGATATACATGTTTATCCTTTTTGAGCCACGTGCCTTCATGCATATATTTTGTGGACTCGTTGTGTTTTGGATATGTATGTATGCTTTAGTTTGTATAAGACATACATACACCTTGAAGATTAAATAGTTTAGATGATTTTTATGTTTCATGTTTCTTGTTTCAAGGAATATTGAGCTAAATTGTATATTTTCATGATCATGTTCTTCACATTGTATTTATACACTCATATTTATATTTTGCTCATGTTTTGTTTTCATGAGTCATATTTATGCCTAATTGAATTAGAGTGTTGATTATCTTGTGGATTTCATGTTTTATGAAAAATTATTTTATTTTATTCCTTACTTAAAGGATTTCGTACTAGTTTAAAAGTTTTTCCATTTTACTAGTTACGGTATTCTTCATTTTGGTAGAGTATTTCAAACTAAGCCTATTTTCAAATCTATTTTTGAAAAACCCTACCTTCTACGGGAGGTTGGATGGGAGTCCATGCCTTGTATGTTTATATTGAAAATCATTTTAAACTTGTGCATGAGATGGGAGGATCAGTTATATGAGTTATACCATGCTTTTATTGTTATGTCAATTGGTATCATTGAACTCTTTCAATTGGTATCATTTTGATTTTTTTGTATACTCATATGTTTATTGTGTATGTATATTTTCAATTGGTATCATCTATTGGTGATCGGTACTCATTCTATTTCATACACATATACTTGTTTTATTTGTGCTTAAGATATAAATTTTTCACACAAATTTTGTTTATGCTAGAGCTTGAGTTTCATCTATTACTTCAATTGATTCATTTTTCAATTGGTATCTTATTACAAGCCTACGCATAATTTTTGTTGGTATTTCATAAAGGGGGAGAAAATTCGATTTTCATATTTCAATTGGTATTTAGTTTTCCACTCCCTTACTTTATGATAGAAAATAGTCATTTCAATTGTTTATATGACTTAAAAAGAAAATTACTATCTTTTAATATCAAGATGTTTTGTGTTTTAAATTGGTATCTAAAATTTTTGTTTAAAGTAAAATACAAAAATTTTGATTTATATTTCCTATATGCAAGGAGAGCTTAACATCTCTTCTACATATAGATTCATGTTGAGTGTATTGTGTATTGAAGAGCTTAACATCTCTTCTTTATGTGTTACACGTGTGTAGGGGGAGCTTCACATCTCCTCTTATGCATTACATAATGTGTGTTATGTGAATTAGGGCTTAACATCCCTCCTTCATGTAATGCATATGTGTAGGGAAGCTAACTTAGCGTCTTCCTCTTCATGAATGTATATAGCATATAACATATATTGATCTTTGTTTATTTTCAATTGATATCAAGATGCTTCATTGACATATTTATCTATTGATATCATGTTGTTTATAGTCACCCCTTATTGACCTTGTTTTTGTTTTAGACAAAAAGGGGGAGAACATTGTTTTATTGTTTTGATTGACATAAAGGGGGAGAAAGAGTTTTTACCCCTCATTTTATTGTTTTGATTGTTTACCCCTTTGTTGATGATTGACAAAAGGGGGAGAATTATTTGAGAAGTTTAACATGCATAAAACACATAAACATATTATAAAACACAAATTATTCTATGCATGATTGGTACATGTTTTTATATGCATACTTATGTTTTTACATATATTAAATTTTATTGGTATCTAGAGCATCTAGTGTTTTGTTAATGTTTTATTAATTTAATTGGTATCTAAAGCTTCTAGAATATGTTTTATACATGTTGATGCATACATGTTTATGTACATTCATTGCATATCTTTTGTTTATTTGTTTATGCATGAGTTAAGGGGGAGCTTCTTTATGCATGTTGATGCATACGTGTTTATGTACATTCATTGCATATCTTTTGTTTATTTGTTTATGCATGAGTTAAGGGGGAGCTTCTTTGAAGCTTAACTTTAATCCATGCATATATAACTCCATGAGTTTTGTCATCATCAAAAAGGGGGAGATTGTTGGCCCAAAGGCCTTCAACCCTAGTTTTGATGATGATTAACTCATGTAGTTATGTTTACTAATAATCTTTTGTTGTTTAAGTTTCAGATCATTAACCAAGATGTTAGTTGGTGATTAGCTTCAACAAGGAATTTATAAGCTTTTCATAGTGATTCCAGGGCCAAAGCTTCAAGATCACACTTTGCCTAGCCCATGGATGGAGTTTTGGAGCAAGTCAACTTGAAGATGAAGATCATCAAGAAGACTTAGGTATCCATAGTTTAGATAGTGTGTTTAGATCCATTTGTAAAGCTTAGTATAGTTGATATGCTCAAGTGCACAAACACACACGTTTTCATGTTTTGGATTTGGTTTTCATGAATAGTAGATCAAAACAAGTTTACTCTATTTCTATATATATTAGATATGTTCTAGATATATATACATGCTTTAAACTTGCTAGAAAACTTATTTTGACTATCCTATTCATGAATTGAAAAATCAAGTTTGATAAAAATACAAGTGATGGTTTTAATAAAATTTGCAAGACTCAAAAATGAATTGATATGATTGATATATGTCTTGAAATTTTTATCACTTGTTTGTGTTTTGATATAAAATGTTAAAACAAGTTTTATGAGATTTTCAGAAAAGATAAAAGATTTTTATAAAATATTTTTCACAGTTTTTCTGACCCAGATTTCTATTCTAGGCTTCAATCAGTCGACTAAGTCAACTGACCTAGTCGACTTGGCTGAAGTCGGTCGACCGACGTGCACAGATCTGTGCACGTTTGGAGACACTGGGACGGTCGACCGTCCGGGTCGACCAAGCTGAGAGCAGTGCTCTCTGTTTGTTTGGGTCGACCGGGCCGGTCAACCGTGGTTGCCCAACGGTCACATTTCTGACCGTTGGCGGTCGACCGGGCCGGTCGACCGTCATCCTGTCAGGCTGCCACATCAGCCTAACGGCTAGTTTTCTGATGGGGCTATAAATACCCCATTTGTTTGAGGTTTTAGCCAAGATTTTTAAGAGCAAAAATTCTCAGTTTTCTGAAGTGTTTTAAAAGATTTCAAAAGTGTTTTTGGGCCAAAAAGAATTCATCTTATTTGTTTTAGGTTTTTGGAAAATCAAAGAAAAGAGTATTTTGGGAGATTTATCTTAGTTTTCATTCTATATCTTTTGTAAGAATTTTCCCAAGTGTTTTTCTTTGTTACTTGTTTTCCAAACACCTAGTTTCCACACTTGAGCTATCATCTATCCTAATCTATTAGGATCCTTTGTTTGTGGAAAAAGAGAAAAAGAAAAGGGAGTTTGGTTTGTGGTTGAAAGAAACCACTTGTTGTAAACACCCTTATTCTTGTTGTATCCCTCTTTGGTAGAGGTGATCGGGTGATTGGTTTGCTCCCTCTAGTGAGAGGTGGAGTTTGGTTGTAAACCCTCTTCGGTAGAGGTGTTGTGGTTGTTTGGTTACGGGCCTACCCCTCGGTTGTGAGGTGGTGTTTGAGAGAGGAGTTCGGTACTCCCTTGTTGTACAAATCCTTCTCAGTGAAGGTTCCCTCGGTGGGAGTCCTCGGTGGACGTTATAGTGGATTGGAAATCCTACACGGTGGTGTAGGCGGGGATGTAGAGCAAGGTGCTCGAACCTCGAAACATATCTTGGCCTTTGCGTTTGATCCACTTGTCTCTCAACTCTCTCTCTTTATATTGTGCAAAACATCATTCATCAGTTATATCATACTTGCTTGCATTTGTGTTGTGCCTTGCATATTTCATATTGTTATATCTTGTATATGCTTGGTTATTTGTGTGTGCCTCACTTGTACTTAATCAACAAGAGCTTCACATAGCACCTCAACCCATTCAAGGGGAATCAAGAGGAGTTAGTTTAGAACCCTTTACGGGGAATTCGGCTACACTTGTTGATTGTATTAAGTGTGTTGCAAAATTTGCATTAGATTCCGCATTTAGCGCATTTAGTTCTTAGATTAGCACTTACACCTATTCAACCCCCCTCTAGGTGTTTTTCAGAGAGATGAAATCTTTTTGGCTCAAAAACTCTTTTGAAAACTAGTTTAAACACTAAACAAATTCTGAAAATTTTCTTGTCAAAAGTCTTGTCAAAACAGCCCAAGAGATGGGGTATTTATACCTCCATCAGAAAACTAGCCGTTAGGCTGATGTGGCAACCTGACAGGCTGACGGTCGACTGGCCCGGTCGATCGCCAACGGTCAGAAATGTGACCGTTGGGCAACCACGGTCGACCGGCCTGGTCGACCCAAACAAACAGAGAGCACTGCTCTCAGCCCGGTCGACCCGGACGGTCGACCGTCCCAGTGTCTCCAAACGTGCACAGATTTGTGCACGTCGGTCGACCGGCCCGGTCGACCGACTTCAGCCAAGTCGACTAGGTCAGTTGACTTAGTCGACTGATTGAAGCCTGGAACAGAAATCTGGGTCAGAAAAACTGGGAAAAATATATTATAAAAATCTTTTATCTTTTCTGAAAATCTCATAAAACTTGTTTTAACATTTTATATTGAAACACAAACAAGTGATAAAAATTTCAAGACATATATCAATCATATCAATTCATTTTTGAGTCTTGCAAATTTTATAAAAACAAAACTTGTATTTTTATCAAACTTGATTTTTCCAAAACATGAATAGGATAGTCAAAAATAAGTTGTTTAAGAAGTTTAAGCATGCATGTATAAATAGAAAATATCTACTATACATATAAACCATGTAAACTTGTTTTGATCAATCTATTCATGAAAACCAATTCCAAAATATAAAACTTGTGTGTTGTGCACTTGAGCATATCAACTATACTAAGCTTTACAAATGGATCTAAAACACACTATCTAAACTATGGATACCTAAGTCTTCTTGATGATCTTCATCTTCAAGTTGACTTACTCCAAAACTCCATCCATGGGCTAGGCAATGTATGATCTTGATGCTTGAGCCCTGAAATCACTATGAAAAGCTTCTAAACTCATTGTTGAAGCTAATCACCAACTAATATCTTGGTTAATGATCTGAAACTTAAACAACACAAGATTATTAGTAAACATAACTACATGAGTTAATCATCATCAAAACTAAGGTGGAAGGACTTTGGGCCAACACTGATGTCATCTAGAACTCACAGGTCAGTTTTTTTTTTTTTTAATTTTTTTCTAAACTCAAAAGAGTGGATGAAATTTCAGCCGGTGGCTGTAGCTTCTCGCGTTAAAAGAGTAGATATGTGTGGTCAAGAAAAAAGGTGACCCTCGTGAGAAAAATCGTTGTGATGTGAGAGACTCTTGAGACCAATCCTCTACAAGCTATGCTATTCTGTAGATCTTTTTTTTTCTGTCTCATATATGATTTATATCTAAGATTACAACAAAATCAAATAGTGCTCTTTTAACTCAAATCTCTCCATCTCAAAATCTAGATGAGGTGTTGTTTGTTTGGACATAAAAGCCGTAGAAGGCCGTAATTCGTAAATGACTTATAACTAAATTACAGCTACGTTTGTTTGGGCCATAATTCGTAAAAGACTTATGCGGCTCAACTTTCACTCACTTGCAATGCAATTATCACTCACTTACAGCCCACTTACAGTTAATTTTGTTGTCATGCAAATTTGTATTTTTTTTTATATTAATATTTGATATTTAGCATTTTAAGTATTTATTTTCAATATTAAAATTTTTTAAATCACCAAATAGTTAATTTTGTAGTCAATGACGACTTGCACATTATTTTCAATATTAAAATCTGATATATTATAGTATTAGACTTATGGTCAGCTGGAAAAACTAATTTGAATTTAAGATCTGGAAAAACAAATTAGACTTAGGGTCTAAAGTTATATAGTTTCTTATATTGTGGTGGTTGGCTTTATGGGTTTTCTCATAAAACCCATGAACGTTTTGGCTTCTCAAGAGAATTTAGGTGGGAAAGGGGCGCTTCCACATTTTGACTGCTTTGTCTAATGACAATCTTTTCTATTCCATATTTATTTATGTTAAAGTAGTAAACATTAGGTGTTAACACAAGAAAATGCATTCTTGTAATTTTTGTATTTATTCATTATCTATATAAAAAAGAGGTTAATCACCATGTAGGATAAGCCGTCAAGCCATCTTATTTCTCCAAACCTAACATGGTATCAGCGTCGTCCTTCTAAAAGTTTCTGTCATCAAAATTTTCTTCTATTGATTGCTGTCGTCACGTCACCAACGAGCATGCGCTGGACCACACTCATATAGTCGTACCCAGCACCAGGCCATTGCTCCTAAGAGCCACATCCTCCTAGAGATCGCATATCCAATCTGCTACCAACTTCAAGCCAAATTCGAAGGCGATTGTCCGTCTTCTTCCCTGCCCTCTTTACAATGGCAACCTCGGCTTCTCCCGTTAGCAGATTCGAATAAGAGTAGCTCTCACAATCGAATCCAAATTGGATCCAGACCCGACTCCGAATCTAATTCAGATTTAGATACTGTGGTTTTTTTTTTCTCCTTTCCTTCGACGTTGCTGGCATGACCTTCTCCTCTTTTTGTAGAGCTCGCAGACCACCACATCGCTGCCGACCAAATCCTCTTTCTATTAGCGGTGATTGCCTCTTCTTCTTTGACCGGTGTTCTCTCCTCTTTCGAGTTTTTGTGTTATCTTCATCCACTTATGGCGATCGCAGCCTCTCCTCATCGACGTTAAAAGTGCTTCTCTTGGTTGCAGATTATTTCCTTTCTCCTTGGATGTTCTTTCTCTGGCACTACTCTTGATCATGAATATCACGATCTCTTTTTCTATCGACAAAATTCACACTCATACATGTCCGCCTTGCTTTAAGTAAAAGAGACACCATGGATTTTGAAATCTGCTATGCGTATTCTAGAGAGACCTATAGGCTCGAAGTCCGCCTTATCACATGCGAAAAAGAGACTCAGGTAAATCATATTCAACAAGTGCTCTGTCTCGATCAGAATCCATCTCATCAGTAGATGTTTCGTCCTTTCCTTTACATCCATCATAACGCTCTTCTTCAACAATGCAAATTGCTCTCCTCATCATCATATTCATCTAAGCTTTTAATAGTTCTAGAACTTATTTTTAGCACTTTAATAATAATAATATTTATATTTTTATTTCGGTTAAACAAACTCTCCATGTCATTACATCACGAGTTTGAGGAAGAGTATTAAAGTAGCAAACATTAGCGTATAACACAAGAAAATATATTTTTTGTATTTATTTATTATGTAGTGGTCTTTTTCCAGCCTCCCTCGAATTTACGGAATTTGTCCCACGACAGAGGGACACATTAGCAAATCAACAACTATTTTAGCAAATTAGATCCACATTTATGAGGCGGTTACAACCACAAAGATCATAAGATTACAACCATGAAGATCGTACGGATACAACCACCCGAGATATTAACAACCTCGAAGTCATCCTTCAACTTATAAAAATACCCCTTCTCCTCCACGAGAAGGGAGGGGAAATGATCGAACTCCCGATCACTTGTAACAACACCACAATAATCTTTCTCTTAAAAACTAGTGCATCCTCTCTTCTTCTCGTGATTTTTTCATGTACTCGGGTTTTTTCAGGTAAAAATCTGTTTTTGCGATTGTGATTTTCTCTCTCTATTTTTACTTTTCCTTTTTTATATTTGTGAGATGAGGTTCCATTTTTGAGATATTTTGCCACCACACTAAAATAAAGAAGATGTTAATGCCCGTCTAAGATCAGCCGTCAGCCATCTTCTTTTTCGAAACCTAATAATTTATTTTTGCTTTAATTTTTCTCTTGTTATTTCTCCCTTTTTACCCTAATTCAAATAAGGCACGGCCTGGACTTGAATCTGTGATCAAAATATTTGAGAGATCAATTCTAATTAATTTATTAATGGACGGTTCAGATTAAAGACTTCCTCTAGTTGACATAGCCCTAATAATAATAATAAACAAATTAATAATGCAAAAATAATGATAGTGAAATCTCACAGTCACCAAATCCATGTTCCCTCAAATCTCACTGAAGTTTGGTCCTCACTTCAAAATGAAAAACCAGCGACAACTTTATTCTCTCTGATCAAAATTTTTTAGCTGTTACAAAGAGCAGAAAGAGATGGGAACACTGGCCAACGGTTGCTTCTCTTTGCTCCAATTGCCATCGACCCATCAAAAATCTCTGAGATTTATTAGGAATTTCGGCGCACCATCATCAAAATTCTCTAAAAAGAATGCGATCTGTTGCTTGGTTGATGAGAATCAGCCAGAAACTGGGAGGACCAGTTCAAAAGGAAAAAAAGTGGAGGATTACAACACTGCAATGAAGAGGATGATGAGGAACCCATATGAATACCATCACGATCTCGGTATGGAAAATTAGTTTCTTTTGTAGATTTTATTTGGTGGGCTCTTGATTTTTAGTTAGATCATGCTAGGGTTTGTGTTCTTTTATCTATTTTTCTTCTTTGTGTTTGTAATTTTGCATTTCAATTGGTACCCATTTCAGCTTCATCAAGAGAGTTCTTTTCATAATTTCAAGGTTAACAATATGTCTGCTCTTGGTTTCAGGCATGAACTACACTATAATAAGTGATAGGTTAATTGTGGGCTCCCAACCCCAGAAGCCTGAAGATATTGATCACTTGAAGGAGGAAGAGAAAGTGGCATATATACTGTGCCTTCAGCAGGGCAAGGACGCCGAGTATTGGGGAATTGATTTCCATGCTATAGTCAATAGATGCAAAGAAGTTGGTATTCGACACATGAGAAGGCCTGTAAGCTTGTTCTTTCTTTAAATAAGTTTCTTTTAAGATGGGATAAATTGAAAAATCTCAGGTTATCACCTCCTATCATCAATTGAATAGTTCTCTCAGCATCCGTTGTCTGCTTCTATTCGAAGTTCTTTCTCGTCCTTCTAAAGTCACAATGGAGGAGAGCTATACATGACCATATTAGTAACGGTGGAGGTGTATACAGATTCAGATACTACGTGAAAATGAGGCAAGCTGAAACATGCTGAGGAAGATGCTGAAAAATTACATTTTGTGTGCCCCGATACACCAAATTGAGTCAATCTTTACCAATAAAACAAATCATGATTAAATATTTTCTTATAGTGGTGGAGATTTTCCGCCGTGACCAATCGGATGGTCGATTCGCACCACAAGCGAGAGTAGGTAAGTGGGGAGTGTGTGAGTAGAAAATAATGCACAACACAGAAAATGAGAGATACAACAGATTTTTACATGGAAACTCAAATCGGGAAAAACCCACGGGGAGGAGGAGAGGAATTCACTATAATTCGCAGGTTACATGAATTACAAGAATTGTATGCTAAAGTTTTAGTGGTGAGCATAGTTGGAAGCAAAAGGATCAAAAAGTCGTCTCCCTCATTGAAGGAAAATGTTTATTTATACTTGATCTGATCTGCGTGCATGAGGGCGGATGATACGAGCGTGATCCTCGTAATCGCATGATCTGCACGTGTTGATTTGTTGCAACGGCCGTGATAATTGACGCTTGATTATTGGGATTGCATTCAGAAAAATCCGTTTCTGTCCATAACTGTCCAGGCTGGAGGGTGTTTCACGTTGTGAACATAGAGGAAGATCAGGCTGCGTAACTATATGCGGAGATCAAAGATGATCTGTTGCTGTGGTATAATTGAAAGCGGAGATCAGAGATAATCTATTGTCGTAATTGCCTTGTGCGAAGCTGAAGTCTTCGGAATGGGGGAGCTCCGGGATGGCTGAGAGCGTTGGAGTTGCCGGGATGGAAGCGTTCTCGGGGAGAAAAGCGACTTCCAGAATGGCTCTATAGTGACAGAGGCTTCTGGTTGTTAGGACATGTGTCATCATACTGTGAGGGTCAAATTTTGACCACTACAGATGCCCCCCGTTCTTTCGCTTGTTGGAGCCTGCGGAAGAAAAGCTGGGAAAGCAGAGTTGCTAAGAAATTCTTTGGTGCCTCAAGCTCGTCTTGATATTCGTGGGCAGAGAAAAATCTGGATCATTAATGTGGATTCTTCTGGATCGATTTGGAGATCGCTCTGCTGTTTGACAGCTGGCGTGCCGATCAATTTGGTTCTTTGGAATTTGTAACTGGCTTTCCTTCAGATCCTGATGCTATGATGATAAAGATCGCGGGGGAGCACCGCCTGATATTATGCCTTTTCGATTGACCGAAAATCTCAGGATATGAATTTTTTTTGGGGATTGAGAATTTTGAATTAGAGATTGATTCCATTTATAAATAGGCTGGGTCCTTCGGGTGGAAGTAGCCTCTCTTTTGAGAAACCTCTGTCTCTGAATTCCTCCTATGTTGCCTTGCCGAGTCGTCATGTATCCTTTTCTCCTCTTCTCAGATGGAGAAAGAAAAGGTGGATAGTATGGTTGTCGAGTCTCAGTTATTTGAGAGTCTAGTTGACGTAATATGTCAGTCTTTGTGATGAACCTATCACAAAATATCAGTTTTTGTGACATGGCCCCTCCGTTGGGGCGATTGCTTGGTGGCCCGCTTTGATTGGAGCTGATGATCTGGTTCTAAGTCGGTCGATTTTTAGGGTACGAGGATCGTTCTAAGGAATCTGCCCCTTCCTCCATATAGGGCGTACGAGGAAGGAAGAGAGGGAGTGTTTCGGTCGGGTGTGCTGGTGAATTGCTTCTCACTCTGGAGCTTGATCCTCTTCCTCAGAACACTGTAGCGAAGAAATGCTCTTTCTCCTTTGGGGTGTTTTGTCAGAGTCCGTCTGGTCGAACGTCGTTGCCTTGCTCTTGAAGGGCTTCTTGGGGACCGTCATGATGAGCGGTGCTGGTCTAACTGCCTTGAAGGCGTGTGAGCTGTTTGTCAAGGCTTATGCTCGCCTGCTCAGGAGTTATGGTGGTTGATTGCTTTCGGGAGATCTTCTCTGATGAACAAGTCTTTGTTGTTCTTGTGTTGGGGATCTGGCCACGGTAGCAGAATAAGTTTTTAGATCTCCTGAATTTCTTTTCGAAAGTTAAACACAGAGATGTAAACAATTTCATGCATTCCATTTGTCTGATGTAACGACATAATGAAATTTAATGAAATATTTTGCATGCATTTCATAATATAAATGACTGAGTCATGTTTAAATCTTGCCTGGTTTGTATTGCAGAATGATCATACCCCTTTGGAGGCCTCACTTTCGGATGACAAGAATATGATGTGTCCGTGTTATCGTCTCGGGATGGTGTCTTTATCTCCGAGCGTACAGACAATTTCCGAATGAAGTGAGGACTTCAGTCACGAAGATAGACTGGGCTGTTTGGTTGGTCGCCCAAAGGGGCGAGCTGAAAGGAGCCCGAAGGCAGATGTTCATGTTTACTGTTCTCGAGTGGGGACCTCTCATCTCAGAACACACAAGCAGATAATTCGAGTAAGAGGAGCCCTCAGTTACGGAGCTGGGCAGACAATTGCTCAATTATGGATGAACCTTCTGGGGGGGCAGTTGCCCAATTGAGGACGAGCGTTTAGAACTCAGAGATCGGTGTTTGCACTATGATTCTCGAGTGGGGGCTTCCCTCCTCGGAACACAAACTGACAGTAGCCCAATCAGGGGTAAACTTTCCGGACGGTAATTGCCCGATTGGGGATGTGCCTGGCAGTTGCCCGATTGTGGATGAACCTTTTAGATGTAGTTGCCCAATCGGGGATGAGCCTTGAGGGGGGCAGTTGCCTGATTGGGAATGAGCTTTTCGGAAGGCATTTGCCCAATCGAAGATGAGTCAGAGAGTGCCGGAGGCAGATGCTTATGCAATCATTCTCGAGTGGGGGCTCCCCTCCTCGAAACACACAGATGGAGGTCTCTGAGTGAGAGGAGCCCTCGACTATGGAGTTGGACTGGCAGTGGCCTGATTAGGGAGGAGCCAGAGAGGTTCCAAAGACGAATGCTTGTATTATCGTTCTCGAGTGGGGGCTTTCCTCCTCGGAACACGCAAGTAGAGGTCTTTGGAAAAAAGCGCTCGTGAGTAGGCCGCATGGAGGCTGGTGAGCGGATTAGCAGATCCTGCGAATGTAGGGAGTCAGGAGTCGGATGTTGATGCTGTAGATCTCGAGTAGGGGAAATCCCTCCTCGAACATGCAATCACAATACCCCAGAGAGGAGCTCACAGGATGGCCAAGTGAGGGTCGATCATGGTTCAAAGTCGCGGTCTCAGCTGCCGACTCGGTGGGTATTTAGACGGATCAGTCGCACCGACTCGGATCGGTCTCGAGCGATACGCGTAAAATATTACATAAAAAGCTTAAAAAATTCTGAACAAATCACGATAAATCTTAAAAAAATGTAGACATCAAATTCATGTATCACATGTCCAAAATATGTTGTTTTGAGGGGTAATTGAAAAAATATGATGATTTGGGGGGTAAATTTAAGAAATATTGTGATTTGGGGGTAATTTAAAAATATGAAAGATTTGAGGGGTAAATATGAGAAAAACCAAAAAATTAAAGAAAAAAGATAAGAGACAGAGACCGTTCTCTCTGGCTTTCGCTCTTCTGTCCCTCCCCTCCGATATTTCCTCTCTTTCCCTCACCTGAACTCTCTTTCTCCACTTTCCCTCTCTTTTCCTTTCTGTCCCAATCTCTCTACTCAGAGACATCGGGGCAGAGGGAGAAAGGGAGAGGACAGAGAGGGAGGGACAGAGAAGAGAGACACAGAGAGAGATCAGACACAGAGAGGGAGAGATCGGAGGGAGAGAGGGATAGATCATAGGGAGAGAGACCTGGGGGCGGCGGCGGCGAGGGTTCACGACGAAGGAGAATAATGAGAGGAAGTGGTAAGTCTCGGATCTCGATATGATTTTTTTCTTTAACCGGCCTTGATTACTGGTGAACAGTTGGCCTGACTCGGGTTGACTCGGCGATGATTCAATTGACTCGGTTAAGTCGTCTTGAGTCATCTCGGGACTCAGCCGAATCGTCGTCGAGTTGGCCTCAAGTCGGGCCGATTCTGCCCAAAAGTGTGATTCAGGTCTCAGACTCGTATCGTCTCCTGTTGAGTCATCGCCGACTCGGTCAAGACTTCGAACCCTGGGGCCGATGAGGTTTCACGAATCCCGAGGATTTAGGAAAACCATTGGGAGTCGGAATGTATTTTCATTAAATGATTTTAATAAATACATGAAAATTGAAATTAGATATAAGGAGTATTATCTGTTGGAGGAACTTCTCTGTTCTTATTTGTAGGGTCGGTGTTAGTCAACCGCTCGGTAGTGAGTTATCATGTGTTGTGGTCAAGCCGGAGATGGAGCTCTCTGCTGCCCTTCTGTCCCGGACTCAGCTCCGAGTGTAAGGACGTATTCCCGAAGATATTCTTGTTGGACAAGATCTTCGAGATACTTACGGAGGGACCGACATTGGGAGGTTAGTGTCCCTTGTAATCATGGAATGAACAGTAATCCTTCGCTTCGGGGTGGGAAGGATCGTGTGGCTTCGCTTTTGGACGCTTCACCCAAGGTTGACCTTTAATGGCTTCGAAGACGTCCTGGATTAGGAGTTTTAGTGGAGTGAAGCTGTCATCCACCCGGTAAGTTCGGAGTGGACTCTGCTGGTGGTTCGAGAATGAATGCTTCTTGAAAACACCACGCCTGTGACCCTGGTGTCGATGGAGTGGCCTTTGTGTTGCGGTTTGGTTTTGCTCTGTAGTCACTGGGTTGAAAGACTAGTTGGCAGAGCTTTTCATTGCTTTCTCTAACGGATGTATGGTTGGGCCCAATACAAGACTTCGCTCTAACGGATGACGTACTTCACCAGATGCTTGTACAATCATGGTTCAAAGTCGCGGTCTTGGCCGCCGACTCGGCGCGCATTAAGACGGATCGGTCGCAGCGACTCGGGTCGGTCTCGGGTGATACACACAAAACGCTACATAGAAAGGCCAAACAATTCTGAAAAAATCATGACAAATCGTAAAAAGATGTATCCATCAAAATTCATGTATCACATGTTCAAAATAAATTTATTTTGAGTGGGTAATTAGGAAAATATCATGATTTCGGGGTAATTAAAAATATGAAAAAATTGAGAGATAAAAATGAAAAAAAATCAAAAGAAAAAAAGCAAAAAAGGGGAAAGGATAAAGGAGAGAGTTCGGGTCAC
>JAVJIF010028853.1:0-46678 GCA_038442645.1 Agave tequilana | reverse complement strand
GATAGAGTTTAGAGAGATTTGATCAAACGCAAACACAAGGGGTTATTTCTGAGGTTCGAGCCACGCTCTACGTCCCCGCCTTCACACTTGAAGGATTTCCACTATTGAGGATCCCACCGATCAACAATACAAGGACAACACTTGTCCGTCTCTCGTGATGACACTTCACCACCTTGAGCACACTAGCTCGCCTTGAGGCCGATGCCTCTACAACTTCACTCAAATAACAAAGAAGTGATCAACACTTGATCACTTTACAAAAGCTCACTAAGCACAATCCTAGAACCAAATATGTAGAGTAGAAGTATGGGATTGTGTAGTGCAAAACTAGAGAGAAGTAGAGGTATAGGCTTCAAGTAAGGTGATTGGAATTTTGGCTTTTGAGAGAAAATCTTGTCTAAAAAGAAGAGCTTGGAAATCTTTAGAAATCTCTTGTGAAATATTCTTGATAGCTCTAAAATTGTTTTGCAATTTTTTTAATCAATATGAGGTGACCCTCTATTTATAGGGGTCAAAAACAGCCTCACAAATTCGTTGATACCAAATCCCAAAAGAGAAAACAGTCAGAAAAAATAGCTGTTGGATCTGTCAGAACTTTGACAGAGTCTGGTCGACGGGTCGGTCGACCGCCAACGGTCAAAAATGTGACCGTTGGGGCTCATCGATCGACCGGGTCGGTCGACCGAAAACTCCTGTGAAAGCAAGTGAACATCGGTCGACCGGGTCGGTCGACTGATATAGACGTGCACAGTATTATGCACATCGGTCGACCGGGCCGGTCGACCGGTCACTGTGAGTTCTGAAAAACAGAACTTTCAGAACCAGAAAATCTTGGGTTTTGGATTTGGGTCTTGGGTAGGATTTTTGAACTTTGTAAAAACATAGAGTATGAGCATGTGTCATACTTCTATCATGTTAAAATAGTTTGATAAAAATCCTTTTGATAGAACCTTGTTTTTCCATAAAAATTGTTTTCCAAAACTATTGTTTTTCTGAAAATCATATTTCCAAAATATGTTCTCTTTAGATCTAAGTTAGAAAATGGAATTTGAAAATCTTTTTGAAGCCATGAACCTAGCTAAGAGGTGTGTGTGTGTGATAATCCCATAGCTCTACTTCTAATATCTAGCTTTGACAAAATATCTAAAATAAAAGTAAAAATACAACTCTTGATTTTCTTTGTTGTCTTGGTCTTGTTTTGATCTTCATATCATCATCTTGATCCCATAGCATCCTAGTTGTGCATAGCTTGGGAAACTTCATTTTGCGGCGAACTCCAAATGTGTGAGTCTTTTAGCGGAGCCGTCAAAAACAACCTGTTAAATAACCTGAAATATTCTGAAACACAAATGTTAAATACATAACTAAATATGTTTTGTTATCATCAAAATAACTGGGATAATGGCCTTTGGGCCAACAATCCCCCTTTTTGATGATGGCAAAACATATGTAGTTATCACAAAATATTTTGGGTAGAGACTTCAAATGAAGCTCCCCCTCAACACATGCATATATAGGAAAACATATGTAAATGGTAAACACCATATTTCCATGCCAACAAATAATACCAAATACTCATGTCATAGAATAGATGAAGGAAATGAGTTCATACATGACATAAATAAGAGATACATAAAAACAAAAGATAACCATGTCCACAACACATGTCCAACAACACATAAAAATACATGTCCAAAGTAAAAAAAAATACTACATGTCCCAACAACAAATACTACATGTCCATCACAAAATATCCAAATACAAGTACAAGCCAAACACAAATACTACAAAATATCTCTCTCTAAATAACTCTCCCCCTTTTTGACATCATCAAAAGGGGAGGTCACTCCTCAGCACCATCATCACCGTCATCGCCGTCTCCGTCATCATCACCACCTTCCTCTGAAGAAGCAACCTCCTCTGGATCCATGCCATCGACTCTGGTGCGCGATGGAGGAACAGAAGAGCGAGCTCTGGGAGGAAATGGAGGACCGATGGCTGGGAGTCGACAAGCAGTCGGAGTCCGATCAGGAACGAGCATGTCAAATTTGAGAAAAGGGCCTGAAACTGAACATCCACGAATCTCATGGAGTCAGCAAAATAAGACATGTCGTTTCGGACCTCCGCCCGAAAAGCAGCGTCCTGACGAGCACGAGCATCTAACTCTGCACGAATGGCTGCGTCGCGCTGCTCGGCAAGGCCTGATGTGCCTCGAGCTGAGAGCGGACCTCCGAAGAGACAAGAGCAAGAAACTCAGGAGGAAATGCAGGTGCTGCAGAAGAAGAAGATCCTGGTGCTGAAGATGAGCCAGGACCAGCAGGAGAGAGGTGTGGTTGCACAGGAGCGTGTCTACGCAGCTGAGCTTCCATCATCTTCAGGACAACTCCATTGATGTGGGTCAGGGGATTGGAAGGAGTTTCAGCGGAGAGATCAAAGTCAAGGGCCCTAAGAAGATGGGTGATAAGCAGCCACGTAGGGCAAGCTTCTACCCGCAGTACAGATCTGATCAGAGCCCATATGAGACGCAATAACTCTAGGAAAGTTTACCTTAATCCCTTTAAGCAGGCAAAAGATAATCAAAGGGACACAACCCCTAGCATGGCTATACTCACCATGTTTGGGGACAATGTTAAAGAAAATAATCTTAGCAAGGACCTGAGCAGTGAGAGTGTATCTACTCACAACCTCATTCCTTACTAGACCGGGGTTGTCATCCCCGTGGATCAAGGTAGAGGCGGTGAGCGCAGACTCACCGTCCGGGAATTCAAAGTCATGCAAATCATGAGAATACACATCTGCTCCACCAGTGGAGAGATGCAGAATCCTAGCAAATCGACCTATAGAAATGTCGATGTTTCTACCTAAAACCCTAGATGTGATCCGATTTTCATCGAATTCAAAATTGCATAAAAGTAAGAACAAGGGAGGTGTAGACTTGTTCCTTGATGGACAAGAACTCAATTAGATTGTTGTTTTGCAAGATTTGAGGGATACCTAGATGTTCAAAATCCTGAATAGCTACAAATCTCCCTGAATTGATATTTCTAGTGGAGAGATGGGAGTATCTATCAGCTGCAAGATCATTTATAAAGGGGCGAATGGGTCTAGGAGCTTGGGAGGAAGGTTGTGCAACTTCCTTTCCCTTCTCAGTACGAGATCTCTTTGGCATGATGAATAAAAATTTGATTTTTAGGTGTAATCAAGTTTAGGGCACGATCTAGATGCTAAGCAACCTAAAATAGTGACAAAGGAAGAAAGATTTCTAAGCTAGAAGTGAAGATTCACAATAAAAATTCGATTTTACCTTGATGAAAATTCTGAAACCCTAACTGAAAAATCCGGGATTTCTGAAAATCTGCTGGTTTGATCGACTTGAAATTGCAGATCTGGAGTTGGAAGAAGGAGTATGAAGTGGGTTTTCAAGGAATTAAGGATCAGATGAAAGATTCGAGAGTTGGAAATTTTGGGGGAAATGGGTGTCTTCGGTTCGCTGAGAGATGAGAGAGAGAGTGAGAGAAAAAGTGAAGAAAAAACACAGATATAGGGCCAAATACGACGATCGGTCGACCGGGTCGGTCGACCGAAACAACCCGAGAGCTCTGTAAGCATAGAGCGGTCGACCGGGTCGGTCGACCGATTTAACCCGAGAGCTCTGCAGGCAAGATCGGTCGACCGGGACACATAGTCGGTCGATCGATAACAGAAAAGAAATAAAAATTTCTTCTCAGGCAGAGTCGGTCGACCGGGGTTATATAGGTCGGTCGACCGGCTTTGCCTGAAAACTGTTATCAGCCCAAAAAAAAATTTTTTTAAATAATTTGTAATCAAAATAGGTGTGATATATAAACATATAGGAATACACCAACAGGTTTTAAATCTTCATTAAGTTATTACAACATCAAATTCATGCAATCCCTTTTAAATTTTATTTTTCATATTTAAACAAAGATTTTAAAGATGTTGAAGCCGAATACCCAGTGACGGGTCCTGAACTTCATCCTCTTGATTCCTCTTGAATGAGTTGAGGTGCGCAATTGCCATCTTTAAGGTGTTTGTTTAAATAGGAAATTTTACAAGTGTTTATTTTTATTTATGAAAATAATGTGTATATGTATACAAGTATATAATCACAAATAATAACCTATACATGTGGACATACATTAAACAAGGCATGAAACAAAAAAATATAGAAGTTAACACAAGGCACATATACAACATGATAGAAAAATAGTTCTATACAAGCATATATCAATAGAGTACAAAAGTCAACTATCAATTCTATACATATGTATACATGACTAAAAATCAAAAACTTAACATGGCATATACAATCATGATAGAGTTGCAAGTTTATACTAATCATGTATCAATGAGGCATAAAATTAAACTAGCAATCCTATAACAATTGTATATACAAAATTAAACTCTTAAATGGAGATGTTACCAATTTACGGGCAATCTCCAAAAATTAGGTGCCTCCACGATAGCGATGCATGCATGATTTGTTCTTTAAGCTCCGATGCATCAACCACCCGGGCACCACCTCCTCCTAAGTCTTGGAGGGTGTAGATCCACCTATACCTGTATCATTTAAATTCGGTGGCTCTTTTGGTACCCAAATCTTAGTGGGTCCTTTGGGGTTAGATCCGGGGCGAACCCAAACAAATTATTCTTTACATTGTTCTTAGCATAGCAAAATTTTTCTAAATGGCCTTTGCGGCCACAATGTGTGCAAATATAAATTCTACCACTATTGTACATAAAAGCATGGTTATGAGTGTGTGCATGTTTATGTGTAGAGTGTTTATGATGAACATGTTTCCCTTGAGCTACTCCCTTAGGAAATTTAGATGCAAGCTTGTTAAAGTCAAATGCACATTTCTTTAAAGTTTTATCTAAAGAATCAACACGTTTTTGAATTTCAACGAAAACATTTTTATCACTAGAAATCATAGGGGTTTTTTCCTTTATTAGCTACCTTATACTTATCAAAATCATTTTTCAATTTTTCAAAAGAACTAGATAACTCATTTTTCTCTTTTTCAATAATATTAATCTTATCTCTCAAAGACTCATTTTCCCTTTTTAACTTTTTATTATGAGATTGCGAAATCTCATATCTATGTTGTAATTCCTCAAAGAAATGTGCTAGTTCATCCATAGTGAGGTCATCATCATCAAGAGTGTTATCAAATGTTACCTTAGAAGCGTCGTCTCCTTGTGCCATGAAGCACATGTTGGCGGCGTCGTGCTCCTCTTCGGATTCTGACTCCGAATCATCCCATGTTGCGGCCAAGGCTTTCTTCTTTCTTTGCCCATTCTTGGATGTGGTTGCTTGTAGAGCGGGGCAATCGGCAATTAGGTGACCGATCTTCTTGCAATGAAAGCAAGGACCGGGTTCGTCTCTTTTCTTCTCGTACCTTCCTTGAGGCTTCCCTCTTCGGAAGTTACTTTGCCGTCCCTTCTTGTAAAACATCTTGCCCACCTTCCGGATGAGCATGGCGAAATCCTCATCGCAATCTTCCGATGAGTCATCCTCTTCGTGTATGGTAGGAGCGGCTTTGAAGGCAATGGTCTTCTTCTTTGGTGCCTCCCTTTCTTCTCTAACTATCATCTCCATCTCATGCGTCTTGAGATTTCCGATGAAGCCGGAGAAGTCCATCTCCTCTTTGTCGTTGAGCTCCTTGAGAGTGGTCGCCTTGACTTCCCAAGCTTTGGGAAGAGCTCTAATCACCTTCCTTATCTTTTGATCATTATCAATCTTGTCGCCTAAGGAAGAAAGAGCATTAGTTATTTTTGTAAAACGGGTGAGCATGTCATCAATGCTCTCATTATCAAACATATAGAAATTCTCATATTGAGAACGTAGCAAGTCAACTTTGGCTCTCTTGACTTGAGACGTTCCCTCATGAGTCACAATGAGTATGTTCCAAACCTCAAATGCGGATTTACAATTTATTATGCGTGCAAGGTCATCTTCATTTAATGCTTGGGTCAATGCATATTGTGCCCTAGCATTAGCCTCATAGTCTTTGGAAGTATCCTCGGACCATGTGCTCTCATCACTAGTGGGTTCAATAAAATCTTTGGTTATAGCCCTAGCTACCCTAACTCCTAGGGATTTAAGGAAGAGATTCATTTTCACCTTCCAAATGGGGAAGTTTAAACCATCAAACTTGGGTGGGGATTTATGCTAGAAAAGTCCATGGATGCCATGAATGCACAAGCAAATGTAAATGCAACACAAATGTATATAGCCAAATATGGATCTCCCTAAGGTTGTTAGACCTAAGTTGTAGGGTTAGGCTCTGATACCAATTGAAATCACCTAGAGGGGGGGTGAATAGGTGATGGCTATATGAAATATGGCAATAATGCGGAATTTAAAATTACAACTAAACAAATAGCACAATACACAAATTCTTGTAAGTAATAGACAATATAAAAGTGCAAGTAATAAAGAGATAGAGTTTAGAGAGATTTGATCAAACGCAAACACAAGGGGTTGTTTCCGAGGTTCGAGCCACGCTCTACGTCCCCGCCTTCACACTTGAAGGATTTCCACTATTGAGGATCCCACCGGATCAACAATACAAGGACAACACTTGTCCGTCTCTCGTGATGACACTTCACCACCTTGAGCACACTAGCTCGCCTTGAGGCCGATGCCTCTACAACTTCACTCAAATAACAAAGAAGTGATCAACACTTGATCACTTTACAAAAGCTCACTAAGCACAATCCTAGAACCAAATATGTAGAGTAGAAGTATGGGATTGTGTAGTGCAAAACTAGAGAGAAGTAGAGGTATAGGCTTCAAGTAAGGTGATTGGAATTTTGACTTTTGAGAGAAAATCTTGTCTAAAAAGAAGAGCTTGGAAATCTTTAGAAATCTCTTGTGAATATTCTTGATAGCTCTAAAATTGTTTTGCAATTTTTTTAATCAATATGAGGTGACCCTCTATTTATAGGGGTCAAAAACAGCCTCACAAATTCGTTGATACCAAATCCCAAAAGAGAAAACAGTCAGAAAAAATAGCTGTTGGATCTGTCAGAACTTTTGACAGAGTCCGGTCGACCGGGTCGGTCGACCGCCAATGGTCAAAAATGTGACCGTTGGGGCTCATCGGTCGACCGGGTCGGTCGACCGAAAACTCCTGTGAAAGCAAGTGAACATCGGTCGACCGGGTCGGTCGACTGATATAGACGTGCACAGTATTGTGCACATCGGTCGACCGGGCCGGTCGACCGGTCACTGTGAGTTCTGAAAAACAGAACTTCCAGAACCAGAAAATCTTGGGTTTTTGGATTTGGGTCTTGGGTAGGATTTTTGGAACTTTGTAAAAACATAGAGTATGAGCATGTGTCATACTTCTATCATGTTAAAATAGTTTGATAAAAATCCTTTTGATAGAACCTTGTTTTTCCATAAAAATTGTTTTTCCAAAACTATTGTTTTTCTGAAAATCATATTTCCAAAATATGTTCTCTTTAGATCTAAGTTAGAAAATGGAATTTGAAAATCTTTTTGAAGCCATGAACCTAGCTAAGAGGTGTGTGTGTGTGATAATCCCATAGCTCTACTTCTAATATCTAGCTTTGACAAAATATCTAAAATAAAAGTAAAAATACAACTCTTGATTTTCTTTGTTGTCTTGGTCTTGTTTTGATCTTCATATCATCATCTTGATCCCATAGCATCCTAGTTGTGCATAGCTTGGGAAACTTCATTTTGCGGCGAACTCCAAATGTGTGAGTCTTTTAGCGGAGCCGTCAAAAATAACCTGTTAAATAACCTGAAATATTCTGAAACACAAATGTTAAATACATAACTAAATATGTTTTGTTATCATCAAAATAACTGGGATAATGGCCTTTGGGCCAACAAATATGTTATGGGAATTCTTGCTTTACGATAAACATGTAGATGAATCATTTATATATGTTGAGTGATTATAAAACAATGAAAAAAGGAATTTCATAATAATTAAATTTAATATTATTAAACCAGCTGTGAAGAGTTTGAAAATAAATAATTTTCTATAATTTTTTTATGAGATCTATCGCAGTAATAACATAAAAGTGGTATAACAAATACTGATATACTGTAAATATATTGACATATGTCCACATTACATCTATCACCCTGACATTGCCATCTTACCTAATTAACCACTGATACACTGGACACTGCTACGTCACGTTTGTGAACATTGATATAGCTTACATGTATTAGTATCATCGTTATACAAACACGCTAGTACACTGGGCATTGTTATTTCATGTAGACATTTAATACATTGAACACTGTTATTACATACACTTGTATCACCGATAACACGGATACACTAAACTTGTATTTTATGTACTTGTATCATCATTACTCGGGTACTTTACGCTTTGGTTGCATATATTTGTCACATGGATTCATTTGTATACATACTTTGATTGTTTCAGTATTCTTATTGTTTGGATCACTGCTCTTATTACATGGATTATTATTACATGATACTCCTATATTTATGTCACTTAACTATTTAATATGGTACATTACTGTTTCTTGTCCTGATATCGATATCGATATAATAATCTTGTTACTGGGACATACCGGTAATTGATCTAAGATGTGTGAGCTAAGTGCGCACAGAATATTGTACCTCATGTTATCTTGTTATCTTGTATATGAATCCATGGGGGCCACCTTTAGAGTCCCACGTCTTATGGATCGCATACCACCTGTTATCTTATACATATCCCGTTAACCTTACACATGCTATTATCATTTTTTATTATTCTTGATATATTGTGTAGATTAAATATAATAAATATAACATATGGTTGGGGGAAGCTAGACGGTTGACTAGATCTTATCGGGTAATTGTCTGGACCCATTGTTAGTCCTACTGCAGGGGACGTGATAGTGTTGGCTATTGATTGATCTTATTTCTCGTTACTTATTCGCCTTAGGTGGTTGGCCCTAATCTCAGCAGTCAGGAGATTGTTTAAGGTCGTGATCTCGGGTACACACGGGATAAACCCACCTGATTGGAGCTCTTCGACCATTGAGTTTCCAATTAACATAATAAAATAAAATAAACAATAGTGATATCGAAAACGCTTGTTATTTGGTCATTCTCTTATTTGAATAATGGTGCCCGTATGACATGTTCGGATGAGTTCCTCTGGAGTACGGGTTCCGGTATAAAACTGCCAGTGGTATGAGATATTAGAAGAGATTGATGAAAATACCAGGCGATACTGATTGTTATTATTATATAAACCGCATGACATGCTCGATACATGTATATTATTGTCCATATATACTTGTTACACATTTTTCATTCTTATTTACCATCATGTTGCATGTATTCTTTGCATTTCCTATATTCTCCATAGACAAACTATTCATGTATACGAATACACTACATCTCATGTACTCTCTATTTCATGTACTCTCTGTAAATACATTTGTACTATACTGGGATTACTTACGCTTATTTCGTATGTAAATGTTCATATTTGTTATTACTATACTGTCATGTTACGTACTATTAGTATAAATAATAAATATAATAGAAGTAAGACTTGATACATGTTAATAAAATAAGCTGACTTCATTAATGTATGATTAAATTATATATCTTAATTCATATATCATATATTAACACTTCTTGAGTAAATATAATTATTGTTTTAATCATGTTTTGTATAATATCGTAAAGGTAACCCCATTGTAACATGTTAGGCATTAATAATGTTATAGTGCTAAAATAACCCTTGTATATATTACCGAATGTTAATATTATTATATTGTATCACTGGTAGTTAAACGTGTATTATATATTATTGTGATTATACTACTATTATAATATATATTATTATTTTCTTCATTTTATCACTCACTAGGTTGCTTTCTGATTACCCTGGGTTCGCACGCTCAGATTGGAGATCCGAGATATCACAGCACTTGATATTTCACGGGATATTAGTAGGAGGCCCGACGCCTTTATTATTCATAGGTACCTTTATTATTTTATCTTTGCTTCCTTATTGGTCCTTGTTTTCATATCTATCGTGTCCACTGATTCTCTTTTGCAGGTATTCTTGTACTTATGTTAGCTGGATTTATATTATGTAAATTGTGTTTATTTTTTTTGTACTGAAACTTAACATGTATACGCGATGTATTTTCCTCGTGTATATACGTTGCTAACTCTCGTCGCGTCCCCGTTATTGTATATTTTGGGAAGCGCGGCATGACAGTCAACCTCTAATTATGCAGTCGCAGAAACACCTTTCTTGGCGGTCGATCGCTACGCCAATTTTGCCCCTGCTCTCTGTTTGTCGGTCAACCGACTTGCTTCTACAGTTTCCAACTTTGTGGGTCGGTCGGCCGCCCTGTTCTCTTATTTTTTCAGTGTGCATGTTGTGGACATGCGGTTGACCGGGCGATCGACTGCCCTGCTACCTCTGTACTATTCTGACGAGTTAAAAAACTTTACCAAGCTTTTTCTAATATCTTCTCCCCCAAAATTTCTGGGCGGTCGATCGCTATGCCAATTTTGCCCCTGCTCTCTGTTGGTCGGTCGACCGCCTGGGGTGACCGACCTGCTTCTGCATTTCCCAACTTTGTGGTGTGGTCGACCGCCCAGTCGACCGCCCTATTCCCTTCTCTTTCCAGTATGCATGTCGACTGGGTGGTCGACTGCCCTGCTACCTCTGTGCTATTCTGATGAGTTAAAAATCTCTACCAAGCTTTTTCCAATGTTTTCTCCCCCACAATAATCACAAAAAAGTAGGCCCAATCCTGACATGAATGGACCGACATGATTCTCCTTCCAGACCGGGTGGTCGACTGCCCTCCTACCTTTGTGCTATTCTGATGAGTTAAAAAACTCTACCAAGCTTTTTTCAATGTTTTCTCCCCCACAATAATCACAAAAAAGTAGGCTCAATCTTGAAATGAATGGACCGACATGATTCAAGTACGAATGGAGGCACGAATGGCCCAGCCCGGCCAGGCTCAGTATCCAGTGGATTGATACATGTGCTTTTAGGTCTAGGCCTATACGGTATTGTGGACCGTACCTGCGCCTAGATGTTTTTACATGGGCTGGGCCTGAACTTGGCTAGGCACAACACGACACAAATCATTACCGACCCCTAAGACTTGATCCCAATCGGATTTGATATGAAATATCAATCCAAGTCTACATATTAACTTAGATTGATCTAAGTTCTAAATTAAAAGTTGAATGCATGGGAGGGCTCAAGTTCGAACCCTTGCTCCAATGTTATTTTCTTTGTGGCCATACTATCAGGATCTTTTTTCTTTTTCCAAAAAACAACCCATCTTATATTGAATATTTAACTCAAAATTAATTATTCAAGTATTATATATAATTTAGTTCTAACATCCCATAAGTTATTTTGTTATAGAAAGTTGTCATAAACTTTCAAATAAAAAAGTAAAGAAAACTACAACTTTTGCATATATTTTCTCTTTAACAAATTTTCTTATTAAATCTTTTATAGAATCTATAAATTTATAATGTTGTAAATGTTTTTATGTAACATTTCTAACCTACCTACCTGTTTACACATACGATCTTTCGTAATTGTTTGTTTGATTCTTGTTGTTACCTTAATTCTTTGTGCTAAAATATCATATGACCTTTCATTTCTTTTACAAAAATCGTTGTTTATTTTTGTATTTAACTCATGTCAGTTTGCACTTGTGCCCCTGATTTAAGAAATAAAAAATTAAATGTCATGCGATAAGACTATAAAATCTCCGGGTTCCATAGTCCGAGTGAACCCTCCATTGTATTTGAATTTTTTTAGATAAAATTGTGAGTAAAAATTTAATAAAGTATCTCTAAGATAGAAAGATACAAATTTGTAAAGAAACACTCATACACAATTTGTTCCTTTCAAAAAGGAGGGGAAAAAAAAGCCATCGAAACACCCTCAGCGAAGTCACGGCTTCTCTTCTCCATCATATATGTGGCATCTGCTGCTCGGATCTATCCATCCCTTGGTCGGAGCTGGGCTTTCAATTTTGAGACCTGTTTTTCTCTCAAAACAAAATAATTGTATGCTTAGGCTTTGCCATGTGTCTCTGTTGCCTAGTAGGAGAAGAAGGGAAAGAAAGCAATGGAATACCTTGTAGACGCACTCTCCATTTTCTATCTTATAATCTACATGTTTTTTTACAAGTCTTTTGTGTGTCCCTTACATATTTTAGTCATAAATTGGAGAATCACAATTATTGGTTGCTTTATTCCCAGGATTTGTTGCATGAAACTGGTGCGCAAATACCTTATATACTTCATATGAAACGTAGTTAACTTCATGCTTTATTGCATGACAAGTTTAATGAGGAATATTAAGATGTCTTAAGGAGATAGTCTCTGTCCAATCATTGGCAGACATACATCTGATATAAGAGAATTTTAAGAAACACGTTATGTAATCAGATAAGCAAACATCTAATTAATACTAATATTTAACAATTTTGCACTGTTAATGAGTAACGATACAACACCGCTATCAAATTTCCTTTCGCACCACTTCTAGATAGAATTGCTCAAATCTTTCTATATCTAAGACTATCTCCTTGTCTAGTCGATGTGTGACTATTTATTCGTCCAATTACTCAACATATCAAGCAGTATGGGATTTGATCAGAAGCTGATCTCTTCTTGTACGTTCTTAACATATTTGAACGGAGCATCTTGCCCTATTTTTACCTTTAAAAAAAAAAAATTTCTGATTCAAAACATATGTCTTGGTTTCGTGCAAATATCTAAATTTAACTTTTTAAAATATTTTTTCTGATCCATAACAACTATCAATATTGCTGCTGTAGGAAGAGCCGACTCATTTCTTAATAACAAATCACATAATATCATGTGAATGTATGAAAGTTTAACTTAGCACTTCATAGATTTAAATTAAATTAATCCCATGATAGAAATTAGGAGATCTACACACGCATTCAGAAGCGCACTTCTTTTTGACCTAGTTCATATGTATCTATTAAGTGTGCTATTGGAATCTAAAGTGGGTGGGTGGGTGAGTGAGAGGGTGAAAGTGCTTTAATCAAACTTTGAGTTTTGACTTCTATTCTTTTCCACTACTTGGATCCAAATTTTGACTTGCTGTATTTGGTTAAATTGGAAGAAAAATCATTTCTATTTTTTGGTTGTTTTAGTTGAAAGAGAAACTAGGGAAAAGAAAGGAGAAGAAAATGAATGAAAATACTAAGTATAATTTATTTTTTCCCCTCTTCTTCAACACGTTGAAGGTGAGCGAAAACGCATAGAGAAAGAGGAGTGTTGCCTGAAACTACTAATTAGACACTTCTAAATCAAGCAACTCTATCAATAATTTTTTGCGTGTTTTTGTCTATTTTTCTCTTTATTTTTCTTAGTAACCAAACTATACAAATAAATTTATTTTCTTTTCTTTTCATTTTCCTTTCTTTTCTCGTATTTTCTTCCTGGTCAAACACAGCCTAAGTTTTATCGTTGAGTTCAAATCTAGGGTTCTTTTTCTCGTCCAGCGGCAAAGTAGCTATTCATCCCAATCAAGCTTAGGATCAATGTTATACTGGGTTCGGTTCAAGTGTGTGAGTTATACACACATATTATAAGAGGGTCAATCCCTCATTGACACTTGAGTTTGGCCCTCTTATAATATTATAAGAGGTCCAAAAAATTTAAAGTTTTGTCCCCTTGAAACCTGACATCTTATTCACGTGTTAACGCAGGATTGACTGTTTTATAATATGTATATATGGCTCACACACATGAACTGAATCATGTTTTGTCTTTGTTCAGACTAGGGGTGTTAACAGGCCGGGCCGGGCGTTTTTAGTAATTTTATACCCAAATCCGAATGTTAACACCTATTACTCAACCCACCGAAACCCAAGAGAGCTACTCTACCCAAACCCTACATACGGGTATTCGGGTTTGTTCAGGTAACTCGGGTGGGTTGAAGAATATGATTCAAATTTGATTTGTTGCTCGTCACAAAGTAAAATCACTTAACGACATCATATTATGATATCAATTATCTAGTAAAAAGGGTCAATACAAACATCACAATATTATAAATGTCGAACTCCTTTTGTCAATGTGGAGATCGGTTGAATCAATTCGAAGAAGAAATAGAGGGACACAAAATTTATCGCATTGAAGATTTTAAAGTGAAAAGAAAAAAAAAGTAGAAAATGATGTGAGAGAGGAGAGTTGAAATGAGAGACATCCACAATGAGATGAGATGAGATGAAACTTGCGTTTTCGAAAAGAGAGGAAAATCTAAGATAAATAAGATTTGTCTTTGTTTCATCTTCATTATTGATCTTATTTGAAATTAATTTTATCTCATCTTTTATACCTAAGTACATGGAAATATATTTTAGAAAAAAAATTATGGAAGAATGAATAAGAGCAGCGAACACTAATGGATAGATAAATGAAAGGATACGTGTTGGGTGGGTATGGGTGGGTAAATAAGTGACCCGAACCCGATCCATAAAATTGTAATATAAAAAATTTCAATCCAAACCCTATTTGGTTTCCAAAATTATGAACCCAAACCCTATTTTTTCTGGTTGGGTTGGATTGGGTCAGGTTCGGGTAAAACCCGACCCGGTTGACATGCTTTTTATCTCTACCTAGACCACATTCAAAGATCCAGGCTCAATAACTGGCTCAAGTCATCATGTTATTGTAAATAGGTTAAAAGTTATAGTATCAAAATTATAACAGAAAAAAAAAAAAAAGAAGAAGAAGAAGAAGAACTTGAAAACAACTAAGAAAACATGTGAAATGCGTGTGATGAGCAAGTCACGAGTTTATATCATGTCTCTGATATAAATTCTGAAAAGAAGTTTTGATGAAGATGATTTCATCACTAAGTATATTGTATTTTACAGTGTTTGGTTGGTAATGTAAAAGTGTAAGTGAAAAAGTTGACCACAAAATTAACTGTAGCAGTGATTTAAATATTATAAATACTATTAAATTAAATTTACTATTGCAAATTAAATTGTATTAATAAATTTGAGATAAAAAATTAATAATCTTAATATTTTATTTATAACAATAATATTAATAAAATATTAGTATAAATAGTAAAATATTACTAAAATATTAACTAAATAAATAATATAAAATTTTAAGAAAATCTAAAGAACATTAATACAATTTTAAGAATACTAATAAAATATAAATATTAAAAAATTCTTACAACAATAATAAAATATAGTTATAATATTATAATAATAATAATACTTGAAAATTATTATAATATAAATTTTATTATAATATTATTGTAATATTATAGAAATATAAAATTAACAAAGTAAAATATAATTATAATTTAATAATAAATTATCATTATAGTATTATTATACTGAATTATTATTACAATATTAACATAATAAAATATTAATATAATAATAAAATATATTATGATATTAATAAAGTAATTTTTTATATTAAAAAATAAATAATTAAATATATAGTAATTTTATATTAAAGTAAAATATTGTTATATTAATAAAATATTAACTCTAAATAAAATAATAAAAAATGGAATAAGTATTAATAAAATAATAAAGTATTAAATAAAATATTAAATTAAAATATTAAATATTAAATATTAAAACAATATTAAAAACAATAAAAAAAATTAAAGATTAAAAATATAAAATAATTAAATAATTAAATAAGAAATTGAACACTATTTAAAATATTAAAATTTAATAATATTAAATTATATATTGATTATCAAGTAACTGTTTTGAACTGTAAGCGTACTACAAGTGAGAGTTACATGACCACAAAATTAACTGTGGCAACTGCAAGTGGGAAAATATGAGTGTAAAAGTGAGATTTACATGACCACAAATTTAACTGTAGCAACTCCAAGTGGGAAAAGAAGAGTTGCATTTTGCAACTTGTTTTTCAGCGAAACAAACAACGGAAAATGGAAAAAAAGTTTTACGACTTGCGTTTTGCGACGTTTTGCGGCGAAACAAACACGCCCTAAATTCTCTAAGGGATTATTTGAATCTTGGAAAGCAAATAAAAGAAAAGAGTAGTATCAGAATTCAGCACTCAAAAGCCTTCCCCCTTCTTGATCTTTTTCTTATTTGTAAGGAGTGAAAATGGAGTAAAAAGAGGTAAGTTCAGCTTGTTTTTATCTTCACCCTTATTTGATTGGTAAAGAAAAGAAATGAAGGAAAACTAATATGGGCCCCACAATTAAATATATAACAATTCCTTTCATTAGTCAATTAATAGGTTTATAAAGTTGACTACCGTAAACTGCTTCTTTTCTGTATCCTGCTTCTGTATCAGCCCTAGTCGACTGATACTCATGATTAGTAGACAAGTAGTCTTGTTAGTCAACTAAGTCGACTAACCCCCATTGATATGCTTCTCCTTTTCTGCGTCAAGTCATCATTTTCTCCAACTCGATTGGATTTTCTTAGACCATCGTCTCCTCTTAAAAATAAGGCAAAATTCTAACAAGACCCGCGATTGCGATTAGGATAGCACGGAGGTGAGGCAAATTTGCAGTGAAATAATTCTTAAAAAACGGGAGCCTATGGATTATGGGCATTTTCTCTCTTGGGGTTAGGAGGGGGGACAACTTTGTGCCACAGTCGGGGATACTCGCCACGCCGCTGAGATCACGATCTGATAATGAGATCGAGGGGGTTGAGACATGGAAAGCCACAGTCTCACAGCTGTGATAGAATGATCTCAGCGGTGGGAGAAAGCGAGAGGGTACGGCAGGCGGCGGGAAAGGAGAGATCGGCAACGAGAGAGAAAGAAAAAGGGAAGTTAAGGTGTCAAAGACAGATTGGGGGTGTGAATGAAGAAGAGGGATGACATCGAGGCAGGAAAAAGGAGTTTAGTGGCGGGAGAGACTAGGAAAGGAGGGGAGGCGACAGGAATGGAGAGATCATTGAATTTTAGAGAGAAAAGCTGAAGCCGCAGGAGAGCTCCAGTAACCCTATCAGAGAGAGATCAGGGGTGTGAGAGACGGAGGGGAAGAGATCGTGACGAGAGAAGGGAGATCAATGGCGGGAGAGGGAGAGAGGGGGACGGCAGGTGGAGGGCGACAGAGAGGGAGGTTGAGGCGGCGAAAGAGAGCGACTAACCCAAAATTCAATCACGATCGAAGGTGTGAAAGAGGGAGGGGAAGGGCTTGCGGTGGGAGGAGGGAGAACAATGACTCAACATAGACCGAGGAGGTGGCAGGCGGGGGAGGGGGGAGGGTAGTTGTGGCGACGGGAGAGAAAAGTAACCCTAAGGGAGAGAGAGGCTGCGAAATTATTTTTTACTCTTACTTGTCAGAAATCGGGACGTTTTCTGTAACAACCGATTTTAATTAATATCTTTTCATACTCTAATTATCGAGATTATCGGTTGAAAGATTTATTTCAATTGTTATCATCAAAATAATAATAATAACTATTAAATTACTATGAGTGGTTCACCTCCCCTAATTAAAACATTGTAAATTGAGGGTATGGGATATGAGTATATAAAATTAATGTGTATTGTGTACCTAATACTTGTATAAATTAGAGTATGTCACATGGGTATTTCTAAGACCATGATTAATTTAATTAGGACCTAGTGTTATGCTAATAGTAATCCTTGGAGATAGTGGGGGGGTAGGTGTGCATGTAGGTGAGACTAGGGCTTGAATCTTCTTGATTGAAGCATAGACATGTTGCATCTAGAGGAGAGTTCTCATCTTATAATTTACTCTAAAGAATAAATTTTCTTCCCATTTTACCCTCCCCATCCTCTTACGTCAGATTTGAGAAAACTCCTCTTCTCGGTATTTTTCAAAAGCCTTAGAATTCTCTAACCTCCTCCCTTAATTTCTGAAGAAATTTCATCACTACAACTATCTCCATTCTACTCTATCTCTCCCTGTCCTTTTTCCCTTTTTTTCGTCCCCGGTCGAAGCCATGGGGGTCGCGCCACCACGTGCAGTGGCAGCAGCAGCGCGTGCGCTGCTGGCCAGGCCGCGCGCGGCCTTAAGAGGAGGGGGCGCGCGTAGGTCGGAGGGTGGAGAAAGAGTGTGGGTTCAGGTGTAATCTTGGGGAGTGGTGTTAACCCCAGATATGAGTTTTAGGCTCCAAAACTCCTATTTTCAGAGCATAAACTCAAGCTGAAAGTGAGCAGGTAATTATCTAATGTCTTCTCTTATTGTTGATGAAATAGGTGATCTAAATCTTCTATATTTCAATTGCTAGGGTTGTTGTGTGGGAGTGCGGTCAACGGAGATTTAGTGAAGAGATCGGTCTATATAAGTTGAGTAGACTACTACACCCACAAATTATGTTGTGGACATTGGTTAATTTCAAGTAAATAATGTATGAAAGTTATGAGGGATTGAGAGAAATTTGGGCACAACGTTCATGTAGTATAGGAGTAATCTAGAAATCATGGAGCTAGTGTCATATTCTTTCCCTCTTTTCTCCCTAAATGATTGAGTTAAAATATTCACCAATGGTAGAAGTTAGTGATAACTAGATCTACATAATCCTTCATTGTAACATTTAAGGAACTCATAATTAGGGTGATTAAACCCTAGTACTTTACAATATTGATATTTGTTGAGAGTATAACTATATGTTGTTATTACACCAAATTCAACGTATGCGAAGGCGAGTGGGATTTACTTATCATTTATGGGTAAGAAGAAAGTAAAATGGAATCCATATACAAGTAAATTATGATCGATTATGGATTGTATAACAATCCTACGAAATATGGATCCTTGCAAATCATAAGGTTATACATGTTCACACATGTTTGTAATTGATAAGAACTATTGCGTTGAATTACATACGACATAAATATCATGTGCCTAATAGTACGATAATTGTGTGACTTACACTTGGCTTGTTTGCTCGGAGGAAGGGACCGGCGGGAGCCGGTAGGAGGGGAAAGTCGATGGTTTTGTTTCATTTGTATATACATATGTAATTATAAGGAGGAAGGGGCCGGGCGGGAGCCGGTAGGAGGGGGAGACGGTGGTCATGTTACATTGTATAGATATGTAATTATAAGGAGGAAGGAGCCGGGCGGGAGCCGGTAGGAGGGAGAAGACGGTGATCATGTTTCATGTGTATATATTTATATATATAAACACTATTGTAATTATAAGGAGGAAGGGGTCGGGCGGGAGCCTGTAGGAGGGGGAAGACAGAGAATTTGAACTTCATGTTTATGAATTATGTATGTATATGCCCCATTAATAAAGAATATAATGTATTGTCCGAATGTGATATTATGTAATAAGGGATTTATAGGTACCGTGGATATCTAAATAAAGTTATCTACTTGTCAAGGTGAGGATAAAGGCATACACATAGGAATATACGTGTAGGAAAGTTATTGATGAACTTGAACTGGTTGTGTATTGGGAGAGAAAATTTCGAGTTAATAAAAGAAAATTGGTAGTTGAGACATTTAGCTAATAAATATGTAGTATATGGGGATGGATAGGAGAGGGTGTAACGGTCCCAGTTTAAAATTTTCCATTTAACCACAATTATCTCGTACAATCCAAGCGTGGGACCCATTAGGGTATAATACTTCCAATATAATTATCAGAAACTTTTTACTATACATCAGAAATTCCACTAAAGATAACATGTATAATCTACTCGAGATTTATCATGACAACACATATGGTTCAATAATCCATAAGAAACACAGTCTACAATTATCATATCAAGATATATATACATACAAAGTAAGAGTCCAACACTAGATCCTTTAAGAATTACAGGTCAAGAGTGACGCCCAGCTAAAAGTACGCATGTTATACAAAATCATATACATAACAAAAGTAGCTTCTAATACAGTGGTTCCGGTAATGATTGTCCGCGCAATTGCCCTTAAGCGGGTCCCTTGCCCTTATCCAAACCTGTAGGTGGAGTTAGAATAGAGTGAGCTTGACGGCTCAGTGAGTAAAACAATATTTAAATATGCCTATCAAGTAGGTATACATGGCTAAATTATCCGGTTGACAAGTGTGTCATTATACTATTTTATAAGATTTTATTATTAGCCAAGAACCCAATCAGAACACAGTAACAAGGCTTTCCTAGTCGACTAGACCACCCTATAGTCGACTAAGACTATCTGTAAGTTGACTAATTCTAAAGCTATAGTCGACTAACTTCACTCCACACGTATCTGCTTCTCTGCTAGCAGCCAGGGATTTATGTAGTCGACTACCCTTCTTGGTATAGTCGACTAACTCAAGTACTAGTCGACTTGAAGTCCCCTATAGTCGACTAATTCTGGGTCAAAAGTTGTGTTACTCTCTATATGTCACCAATAGTCGACTACCCTCCTGGTGTAGTCGACTAATCCAATATATTAGTCGACTAGTAAGTCGACTGTAGTCGACTAATTCTATCCAAAACAGATTGTTAACTTTCTGTTTGCTCTCTGTATCTGGGATTAGTCGAGTACAGTCTGTATGTAGTCGACTAATCCTGCTATCCAGCAGTTTATCTGCCTAATTATCACACTTATAGTCGACTATCCCAGGGACCAAGTCGACTACCCTACATAGAAATTGCCTGTTAAGAAGTGATCCCAGATTAAATGTTAAGGATTTATGTATGATTATATCATAGGATTTCTATCTTAGTAATATCCATATACATACAACATAATCTCCCCTTCTACGCCTCCGGTTCAACCCGGTCCCTTCCTCCATTACATACAATATATAATCTCCCCTTCTACGCCTCCGGTTCAACCCGGTCCCTTCCTCCAACACATCACACCATCATATAATATCAATATGCAAGACATATAATAATATCATGGATTCATAAACAAAATTAGTAGTACTTGCGAAATTGTAAACACACGATCCCAAAATTTACATAGTGTCAAGTACTTGTTTATCTCTTACGTTTCGTTTCATTTCCTACTTTATTCTACTCATCATGTTATTAGGATTAACATGTTCTACTCACCCCTAAAGTGGTATGATTTTACTGGTTTTTTGCTGCAAATTTGGGCTGTTTTGGGGCTGTTTTGCTGCTGCCCTTTGCTGCTGCTGCTGCTCCCTTTGCTGCTGCTGTTGCTCCTTTAACTGCTGCTGCTGCTCCTTTACTGCTGCTGCTGCTTCTTTGTTGCTGCTGCTGCTGTTGCTCCTTTAACTGCTGTTGCTGCTGCTCCTTTGCTGCTGCTGCTGCTTCTTTGTTGTTGCTGCTGCTGCTGCAGGAAAGAAAAGAGAGGGAGGGAGTTTGTGAAGAGAGAGAGTTTTAACCAAATGGTTTAATCCTCTTCAACCCCCTCTATTTATAGCCTCTAACTCTCCATAATAATGTGCCATGTGTCCCCTATACATCCCATCAAGTCTACTCTACTCCATGCCCTATGCCAAGCTCCATGTCTCTCCCCCCTCTCCATGAGGTACAAGCATGGTGGGGATGGTGGTAAGTTGACCATGTGGGGGTATTCTTATACCTATATACATCGATGTATAAATACTTATGTATACACTTGTTTATACATACTCATATAATAAGCATGGCTTACTAAGATATCATGCATGCATACTAATCCCATTACCCCTTATGATTATTTAGGAAAAGAAATGCTTTAATTAAGGCAAGTGTTACATTCTACCCTCCTTATGGAAGTTCCGTCCTCGAAACTTAACGTACCTTGGAACAAATGCGGATAGGTTTTTCTTATCTCCTCTTCCCGTTCCCAAGTGGCTTCTTCTTTGTTTTGATTTCTCCATAAGACCTTGACCAAGGAAATATTTTTGTTTCTCAATTGCTTCTCCTTGCGATCAAGAATTTGTACTGGTTCTTCCGCGTAAGACATGTCTTCTAGTATATGCAGGGGTTCATAGGAGATGACGTGATCAGGATCGGGCACATACTTCCTCAGCTGAGAGACATGAAATACATTGTGCATCTTTTCCAAAGCAGGGGTAGGGCCAAACGATAAGCAACCGGTCCAATTTTATCTAGTATTTCAAACGGACCCACATATCTAGGGGCTAATTTGTTCTTACTGCCGGTGCGTCTCACTCCCTTTATTGGAGATACCTTCAAGAAAACACTATCCCCTACTTCAAACTCCAGTGGTCTGCGACGATTGTCTGCATAAGCTTTCTGTCTGCTCTGGGCTGCTTTCATCCTTTCCTTGATTAGCTTGATCTTCTCCGTAGCCTCTTGAATTACATCAGGACCGAATAGTCCTCTATCCCCAACTTCCTCCCAACAGATTGGTGATCTACACCTCCTCCCATACAATGCTTCAAATGGAGGCATACCAATAGTGGACAGATAACTATTATTATAAGCAAACTCCACTAAGGATAAATAGTTGTCCCAACTTCCCCCAAAATCTAGTACACAGGTTCTCAACATATCTTCCAATATTTGAATGGTCCTTTCTGACTGTCCATCTGTTTGGGGGTGGGCTGCTGTACTGAGTTGCAATTTAGTGCCATAGCTTTGGACAAACTCTTCCAAAATCTGGATTGAAATCTTGGGTCTCGATCTGATACAATGGATTCAGGTACTCCATGTAATCTAATTATTTCTCGGACATATACCTGAGCCAGTCTTTCCATTGAATAATTGATCCGGATAGGCAGAAAATGGGCAGATTTGGTGAGTCTGTCTACCACTACCCAGACTGTATCCAGTCCTTGGGACGTCCGAGGAAGTCCAGTGACGAAATCCATAGCAATTTGACTCCACTTCCATTCAGGAATAGATAAAGGCACTAACAAACCTGGGGGCTTCTTATGTTTTGCCTTTACTTGTTGACAGACTAAACATTTGTGGACAAAATTAGAAATATCTACCTTCATTCCATCCCACCAGAAGTTATGACGCAGATCTTGATACATCTTTGTGCTTCCGGGATGAGCTGTATAAGGTGTACTATGAGCCTCCTTCATTATTTCTTCTTTGATCTCTGCTACATCTGGCACACATAATCTGCGTCCAAGCCGCAGCACATCACCTTCTATTTGAAACTCCTTGAGTTCTCCTTCTTGCACTTTCTTTATAATCTTCTTTATTTGAGTATCTCCTTGTTGGGCCTCTTTGATCTTGTCGTATAGATTAATTTGAATACTTACTTGATTCAGTTGATACTCAGAATTAGAAGGATCAATGACTCGCACTTCTATTTGCATTTCTTCTAAATCCCTTAATATTCTTGTTTGACGAGTCATCAAAGCGGCCAGGGTCCCTCCTGATTTCCGGCTCAAAGCATCAGCCACCACATTGGCCTTCCCAGGGTGGTATTGAATAGTAATATCATAATCCTTCATCAGTTCTAACCACCTCCTCTGCCTCATGTTCAGTTCTTTTTGCGTGAAGATGTATTTTAAACTCTTATGATCAGTAAAAACTTCACAAGACACTCCATACAAATAATGTCGCCAGATCTTTAAAGCAAAAATCACAGCGGCTAATTCCAAGTCATGAGTGGGGTAATTTCTTTCATGGGTCTTCAATTGTCGGGACGCATAGGCAATGACTTTTTCATGTTGCATTAACACACATCCCAATCCCAGTTTTGATGCATCACTAAAGATGACAAATCCTTCAGTCCCCGAAGGTACAATTAAGACAGGAGCAGATGTCAGCCTAGCTTTAATCTCCAGAAAGCTCCTATCTTGATCTTCTCCCCATGCAAACTTCTTATTCTTTCTAGTTAATTGGGTCATTGGTGCCACAATCAGAGAAAATCCTTCTGCAAATCTTCTGTAGTACCCAGCTAATCCCAAGAAACTTCGAACTTCAGTAACATTAGTGGGTCTAGGCCAGTCTCGGATTGCTTCAATTTTTACCGGGTCTACTGATATTCCTTCCTTAGATATGATATGGCCAAGAAACCCTACTTGCTCTAACCAAAATTCACATTTTTTCAATTTTGCATAGAGTTGCTTCTCTCTCAAGATTTGAAGGACAATATTAAGATGTTTCTCATGATCTTCCGTATTCTTTGAATAGACCAGAATATCATCAATGAATACTAGTATAAACTGGTCTAGATATGGTTGAAACATCCGATTCATTAAGTCCATAAATGCTGTCGGGGCGTTAGTGAGTCCAAAAGGCATGACTAGAAATTCAAAGTGTCCATATCTCGTCCGGAAAGCCGATTTGGACACATCTTCAGGTTTGACCTTCAACTGATGATACCCCGATCTAAGATCTATCTTAGAAAATACACAAGACCCTTGTAATTGATCAAATAAGTCATCAATTCGAGGGAGAGGGTACCTATTCTTGATAGTTGCCTTATTCAATTCCCGATAGTCAACACATAGTCTCATACTCCCATCCTTCTTCTTTTCAAATAGTACAGGTGCTCCCCAGGAGATACACTTGGCCGAATGAAACCTTTGTCTAATAAGTCCTGCAATTGAGTTTTAAGTTCTTTCATTTCTGCAGGGGCCATACGGTACGGTGCCTTAGAAATTGGGGCAGTACCGGGTATTACATCTATTGTAAATTCTACTTCCCGATCTGGGGGCAGGCCTGGTAAGTCTTCCGGGAACACATCAGGGAACTCATTCACAATTGGAATAGTCTTAATATTTACATCAGTCCTGGTGGTATCCAATACCGAAGCCAGAAATCCTTGACACCCTTACTTCATTAACTTAGTGGCCTTGATGGCTGATATGTGAGGTATATCACAACTAACTTTTTCTCCTTCAAAAATAAACTCCGGAGTCCCTTCCATTTTAAAGATAATCCTCTTCTTATTACAATCCACATGAGCACTACAGGCAGACAACCAGTCCATTCCTAGTATGGCATCGAACTCCATTTCGCCTAGCTTAATCAGATCAATGGATGTCTTCATTTCTCCAATTATCACTTCACAATTCGCATATCTAGTGCTAGCTATCAAATTTTCCCCTATAGGTGTGGACACAACCAATTGAAATCCTAGGGGGTTTGAGACTTGATTTAGTTTATAAGCAAAAGCACTAGATACGAATGAATGAGTAGCTCTAGGGTCAAACAATGCATGGGCAATATGTCCTGATACGGAGATCATACCTTCCACCACTGCATTCGAGGCCATTGCTTCCCGGTGGGTTAATGCGAAGGTTCTGCCTTGCACCCGAGGTTGCTGAACCGATGACTGGGTTGCAGCAGGACGTGGGGCATTACTGGGCGGCATGAAGTTACTGGCTTGTCCTCTGGGGGATTCATCCTCATGGTCGGCCTTCCACTTCCTCTACTCGGCCCTTGGCTTCCACGCATTGCCGGACAATTTTTCCTTAGGTGTCCCACCTCTCCACAATTAAAACAAGACCTGTCTAGGAGGCAGTTTCTAAAATGGTTTACTCTACACCTCTGACACCAGGGAGCCTCTGAGATTCTGGGATGGGACGCAGAGGTAGCTTGTGCCTTCGAGGGAGTGTTTCTGTTTCTTAGCCATGTTCTCCCGCCTCTGGCCCCTCCTCCTCTGTGAAAAGTGGTATTAAACCCAGACCCCTTGCCATTGGTGGATCCTGATGCCGTCACCATTGGAGGTCCTTGATAACGGGGGCGCTTAGAATTGGGAATTTCTTCCACCCAGTCTCCCTGACCTTCTTGTATGTCCATTTCTACCTTCAAAGCTCTTTCTACTGCCTGGAGATAATTCCTCAGTTGTAATGGAATCAGTCGGCCACGAATCTCCGATCTTAGGCCTTTTACGAACCTCTTCGTCTTTTCTGCTTCACTCCTTACCAAGGCATCATCATACCTGGATAGCTGAGTGAATTTCTGATCATACTGGGACACATTCATAGAATCTTGACGTAGTTCCAAGAATTCTGTCGCCATCTTATCTCTGGCTGTCTCCGGAATGTATTTCTCAGTGAATTTGTTCACCAAGAATTCCCAAGTGATTGATTCCCTTGCATTCTTCATACTAAGCTTCACTGCCCTCCACCAATGTTCTGCTTCCTTCTGGAACATAAAAGAAGAGAAGGACACCCTTTGTTCATCAGTGCAGCTCATAACTTCTAGGATCTTCTCTATTTGAAGAAGCCATGCTTCGGCTTGTAAGGGGTCCGCTTCTCCTTCGAATACGGGCGGTTTCATCTTCTGAAACTGCTCCAGTGCTCGGTGGGAGTTGTTATTGCTCGCTCTGGTCATTAGTTGTGCGAGCCACTCCGGCATTACCCCTGGAGTTCCCTCATTCCCTCTTATTCGAACTTCAGAGTCTTCATTATTATCCACGGGTGCGCGCTCCCCATCTCGCTGTAGTGTGTCGTATCGGGCGACAGGGACTCATCAGGTGGTAGTTGGTTCAGATCCATTGGTTCTCCCCTATAAAAGTAAGGGCGTCTAATCAACATACCACACAATTAGGAGTAACTTGGGATAAAACTTTAGTCTCATGTAATCATGTCAATAACATCACTTTTGAAAACAAGCAACTCGTTATATATATATATATATATATATATATATATATATATATATATATATATATATATATATATATATATATATATATATATATATATATAGGTACATCCATCATGGATACAAAAGGTATTATACTAGCATGCCTTCCTTCTGGAATATCCGAACTAACCCATGTGCATTCATATGATATATGTCAGGTACATACAATAACCCTAAGGATATCCCTCATCTAACATATTAGGCCTATACATATATATACATCAAAAAGTGCCGCTCTAAGGTTCACCCTTCGTAGGGTAGAGTATCCCCACTAGAATCTCCGCTAGTGCTGCTGCTATCATTCATATCTTCCTCGGGGTCTCCTTCTGGTGATTCGTCCCCGGCGCAGCACCAGTCGTCTAAGTCATCATAAAGGTCCATATCCTCTTCCCACGTTTCGTTCCAAAAGACACCTCCATAGGTAAATCCCCTTCGGGTTTCTTCTTTAATCGTGCTAGAGTGCTCCGTCACTGCTATCTCAAGTGAATCTCCCACAAAGCTTTCTGTGTCAACATTGGTTGGTTCAGGCTCATTAGATGCCTGCGACTCAACCTCCTCATAATCTACCCAATTTAGGGGTACAATCGTTTCCGCTGGATCAGTTTCGTCCGACTCGTACCCCCAATCCATGGAATCCGCCACCCAGCTCTCACTCGAGTTATCGGAGCTAGAGACTGGCCAGTATACATCAGAGTCCCCCATCTACATATAAACAAAAAGGTCGTATCAATCTCAAGTCCATGAAATAGTCTCAATCATACGGCTATCATCAAGAAGCAGCATAAATAGACACACTTGTAACTATACTTATCCTTAGTCTACTCATAAGTCTTATGTCTTCAGAATGACTTAGATTCAATAGATAATTTAATACATTCCTTGACACATAAGACCAACTACTTAACTATGATCCCATGTCTGCACGTATAAACCTAACAACTTCATCATCTCTTACTCCTTCCACTAATAAACCTTTGCTCTGATACCAACTGTAACGGTCCCAGTTTAAAATTTTTCATTTAACCACAATTATCTCGTACAATCCAAGCGTGGGACCCATCAGGGTATAATACTTCCAATATAATTATCCGAAACTCTTTACTATACATCAGAAATTCCACTAAAGATAACATGTATAATCTACTCGAGACTTATCATGACAACACATATGGTTCAATAATCCATAAGAAACACAGTCTACAATTATCATATCAAGATATATATACATACAAAGTAAGAGTCCAACACCAGATCCTTTAAGAATTACAGGTCAAGAGTGACGCCCAGCTAAAAGTACGCATGTTATACAAAATCATATACATAACAAAAGTAGCTTCTAATACAGTGGTTCCGGTAATGATTGTCCGCGCAATTGCCCTTAAGCGGGTCCCTTGCCCTTGTCCAAACCTGTAGGTGGAGTTAGAATAGAGTGAGCTTGACGGGTCAGTGAGTAAAACAATATTTAAATATGCCTATCAAGTAGGTATACATGGCTAAATTATCCGGTTGACAAGTGTGTCATTATACTATTTTATAAGATTTTATTATTAGCCAAGAAACCCAATCAGAACACAGTAACAAGGCTTTCCTAATCGACTAGACCACCTTATAGTCGACTAAGACTATCTGTAAGTCGACTAATTCTAAAGCTATAGTCGACTAACTTCACTCCACACGTATCTGCTTCTCTGCTAGCAGCCAGGGATTTATGTAGTCGACTACCCTTCTTGGTATAGTCGACTAACTCAAGAACTAGTCGACTTGAAGTCCCCTATAGTCGACTAATTCTGGGTCAAAAGTTGTGTTACTCTCTGTATGTCGCCTATAGTCGACTACCCTCCTGGTGTAGTCGACTAATCCAATATATTAGTCGACTAGTAAGTCGACTGTAGTCGACTAATTCTGTCCAAAACAGATTGTTAACTTTCTGTTTGCTCTCTATATCTGGGATTAGTCGACTACAGTCTGTATGTAGTCGACTAATCCTGCTATCCAGCAGTTTATCTGCCTAATTATCACACTGATAGTCGACTATCCAGGGACCAAGTCGACTACCCTACATAGAAATTGCCTGTTAAGAAGTGATCCCAGATTAAATGTTAAGGATTTATGTATGATTATATCATAGGATTTCTATCTTAGTAATATCTATTTACATACAACATAATCTCCCTTTCTACGCCTCCGGTTCAACCCGGTCCCTTTCTCCGTAAAATCTCCCCTTCTACGCCTCCGGTTCAACCCGGTCCCTTCCTCCATTACATACAATATATAATCTCCCCTTCTACGCCTCCGGTTCAACCCGGTCCCTTCCTCCAATACATCACACCATCATATAATATCAATATGCAAGACATATAATAATATCATGGATTCATAAACAAAATTAGTAGTACTTGCGGAATTGTAAACACATGATCCCAAAAATTTACATAGTGTCAAGTACTTGTTTATCTCTTACGTTTCATTTCATTTCCTACTTTATTCTACTCATCATGTTATTAGGATTAACATGTTCTACTCACCCCTAAAGTGGTATGATTTTGCTGGTTTTTGCTGCAGATTTAGGCTGTTTTGGGGCTGTTTTGCTGCTGCCCTTTGCTGCTGCTGCTGCTGCTCCCTTTGCTGCTGCTGCTGCTCCTTTAACTGCTGCTGCTGCTGCTCCTTTGCTGCTGCTGCTGCTTCTTTGTTGCTGCTGCTGCTGTTGCTCCTTTAACTGCTGCTGCTGCTGCTGCTCCTTTGCTGCTGCTGCTTCTTTGTTGCTGCTGCTGCTGCAGGAAAGAAAAGAGAGGGAGGGAGTTTGTGAAGAGAGAGAGAGTTTTAACCAAATGGTTTAATGCTCTTCAACCCCCCTCTATTTATAGCCTCTAACTCTCCATAATAATGTGTCATGTGTCCCCTATACATCCCATCAAGTCTACTCTACTCCATGCCCTATGCCAAGCTCCATGTCTCTCCCCCCTCTCCATGAGATACAAGCATGGTGGGGATGGTGATAAGTTGACCATGTGGGGGTATTCTTATACCTATATACATGGATGTATAAATACTTATGTATACACTTGTTTATACATACTCATATAATAAGCATGGCTTACTAAGATATCATGCATGCATACTAATCCCATTACCCCTTATGATTATTTAGGAAAAGAAATGCTTTAATTAAGGCAAGTGTTACAGAGGGCCACATGGTAGGAATAGCAGCAATCATAATTCATGTAAGACCTCCGAAGACCCCTTAAGAGTATAGTTGTGATAGAATTTCATCTTACCCGATTTTAGTTACTTGTGTGGTTTACTCACTGAGCCATTGAGCTCACCCCCTTTTCTTTCCACCCGTTTCAGGTTTGGATAAAGGAAAAAGACTGTTTTAGCGCGGAGGATTTAATAATGGGCCGAACGACATGCTATTCATACTTGTTTTTGTTGACCATCTCACATGTATGCTTACTTTAAGTACTTTTTTTTTGGCTTATTATGCTTATGGTACACTCAATGTATGAAACTTGTCCTTTGTGATATTTTGGGACTAGGGATTTATGGTACATGTAATGTTTTAAGAACTAAGACTGGTGGTTGTACTTAATGATGATGTGTTGGAGATCAAATCTTGATGTTATATGTTATTAAGATGTATTCTGGAAATATGTTTTGGAAACATGTAATAAGAATATAAATTTTGGGTTGAGACATATTTATACCCTGTGATAAGTAGGTCGTGTGCTGAAATTCTTATTTGGAATAAGTAGGCCGTGGAGCCGAAATTGATGTTCTATATCATGTAAAAATGTTAAACTTTAGGGGAGGTGCTGCCAAATTTTTCTGGAATAATAATAGAGAGTTGGAATTATTGGGAGTTATCGGACTAATCTTTTGTCTACAAAATGGGGACCGTTACATTTTCTCTCCCCAACGAGTAGAAAACTTACACCCAAAAATGGTGACGTGGCCGAGCTTTTCTGAGTTTTGCTTTCTTGGCAAAGAAACGCATTTTGGCCGGGAAAAGTAGGTGAGGCCCATTAAACAATAGGAAAATTTTAACTTTTTCGCCCATTTTCAAGGCAAAGAAATAACCCTTGAGAGGGGAAAAGACAAAATAAAAGGATAAAAAAGTCCTTTTATGCTAAGGTAATAAACATGAGGGCTATGTCACATGTCTCTTTCTAAATGACAGGCAATAAAAAAGATTCGAAAAATTGTGACCACCGCTATCTTTTTTTCGTTTCTTCTCCTGGTTCAAATATTACCCGTCCGGGTTAAAATTACTTAAAAGTAAAAGTCCAATTGGTATTGCTCAATTCCAACGCCACCGTAACAAAATATTTAGTACATTGGTAAACTTTACAAATTTGATTGTATTAAGGAAAAATTTTGTTACAACCACATAGTTTACTTCATAATTAGAAAAAAAAAATTCAGCTTCATAATTTTATTCACTATAGCCTTATTCATCTCAGCATAAACTGATTCATCTCAACCACTTCTTTATTTATTTTTTTCTTCTATTATCCTTCACCATCACCCCCGACGTTGTTTTCCCATCAACTTTTACCCCGACGCGATGAGTTTAGTTTGTGTTTAGATCTGAAAAGTAATAGGGATCATTCGATGTCAGTAGACGGGGTCTGTTGATGATGGCGATGCTGATATGAGAATTACGACTCATGATCGCAGTCCTCTGTGAGGACTGACCCAAAAACAAGACATTTTGTGAGGATTGCAATCTGTGACCATGATTGTAGTCCTAAAAAAATCTCAAAAATAAGATATTTTATGAGGAGTGCGACTTTTATGACTGCGATCATAATCGCGTGATCACTGTCCTCATAAAAACTCAAATATATGATTTTTTTTACATATTGCCATCAGGGTCGCAACTTAATAAAAAAGACTGTGATCATAGTCGCAATCCTATAAAGACTCAGAAACATGACATTTTTGTGAGGATTGCGATTATGACCGCAGTCCTCATAAATAATGCATTTTGTGAGGATTACGATCATTATCGCAGCTCTCAGAAATAAGGCTGCGATCATTTTGTGAGGACTGCCATCATAATCGCAGTCTTCAGAAATAAAACATTTTTGTGAGAATTGTGATTGTAGTCGCAGTCTTCTATACTATTTTCATATTATGAGGAGTGTGACTATTATATTGTGACTACTGTGATCATAGTCGCAATTTTTAGAAACATGACATTTTCGAAATGGTCCGCTTTCTTAAAGTGATTACTTTGAGACATTTTCGTCTTTCATTACTGATGAGTGTTTCATCACTGAACACGTGAGTGCACATTTTTTTACTTAAAAAGAAGTAACTGAAACGAATAAAATTATGCGAGTGAGTTTTTTTTTTCTTAATAATAGTTTGATTAAGGTGACTAAAACGATGTCTGCTTATACAAAAGCTAAGAAAGCTAAGATTTTATTATTTTAAAAATAAGAATAAAAAAAATCCCACAATGCCTGATCTGGTCAACTTGTGTGCAATTAATTGATGGAAAATAGCCTTTATCTAATCCGACAAGATAAACTGCCAAGGACAAATTCTAGTTGAATTAGTCTGATGAAAAGGACATTTTTTAAATATGTACACTAATTAATTTTCTTAAATGGTTTTAAAATAAATTATAAAAGAATCTAACCCACTTCGATGGGATTTATATGACAAGGCCCCACTTTGATTTGACGCGAGGACATAAAACACAAGCACTATCTGTCACGCGCGGGGTGGGGCCCACAGGCTCTTTTCCTATGTTGACTTGGGTGCTCATGATATGTTCTCCTCTAATCTTGGTCGTTAATTTTCTGAATGCGTCTATCCGACGGTTACCATTGGTGTTCCAGAAGGCGGGGGAAACCGCGGTACCTTCACCGCCAGGTGCGGTGACCGCGGATGTTCATACGAAAGGCGGTACCAGAAAGAGAAATCCACTCGTGTGGTGGGCATAGAGGAATAAATATATTGTTTTATTCTGTGAATGGTCATGACACCTAATTTCGGGCTCCCCCATTATGCACCCAATCACTCATGTGACCCCACTAGGTTGGTATAAATATAGTGGCCCATTTATAACACTAACCAAAAATAGAAGGTAATTCTTCTCGAATGATTTAGATTCTTATTTTTACGATTTAGGAAAGTGAGTGCAATATGTGAGAAAATTTATTTTTATTTTTTATTTCGAATCGTAAATAAAAAAAAAGAATTTTTTTTATTTTTTACTCTTTTTTTACACTGATATTTTTTCACTGAATTTCAGAATCATACAGTTAATTTTGTACTATATAAATCTCACTTGTAATAATTACAACTAAAAATAATTAATTTTGATATTATATAAATTCGACTTGCAATCTAATTATAGTCCAAAAATGTTATTTTCAGAATTAACATTTAATTTAATATTATTTGTGATCAAATTATGAGGTCAACATTTTCACTTACACTTTCACCTTACTAACCAAAAATCAAAACATAATATACTTTTCCACTCACACTTTAACATTACAACCGAACATGGGAAATAAAAATTGCACAAATCTCAATTTTCCACTACACTTTCACATTTCATTTTCTCATTTCCCACTTACACTTTTTCCTCTCACTTTCATCAAACCAAACCAAACAGACTCGAACTTAAAGTTATAATTTAATCAATTGTTTTTTTTTATATATATTGTACTGGTAGAATGACGAAAGACACATACTCCACGACACGGAGATACGAATGGTAAGTTCTCAAAAATGAAAATACATGATAATAATAAAATTATGAATTTATTATTTGTTCTATGTCAATAACCGACGAAAATGCGCTAAAACATTTTTACATACAAGAAAATATGGCACAGAGCTGAAATATGCTCTCAAATCCAACTCTAAGATTTGTTTGGAGAATCTAAAGCAATAGTTGAATACAACACTCATTTAAGTGGGTATTACATCAGGTATTTCTTCTATTTGAAGAGTGTCTCCAAATTGCTCTAATGTGCACCGAGGCTTATTCATAAATTCTCATGCAAAACGAAAATAAGATTATCTCAGAATTAGAATCATATCTATTATAAATATGTCATGTTCTACACCTTGTATCTCTCTCGGAGTACAACCCTCATCTCTGTATTTTCTGAAAAAATTCATATAACCTACAATGTCATATATAAAAACTAAGAAATCAAAGTAAGAGAACAAAATGACTCGTCAACACAAATAAAAATCTCTGCATGATAACAAGAGCCCTGAGTGGACACATGTCATTGATAAAATCGTCAGTTTTTTTTTTCACTCTTTTCTTACAATATAAGCCATTTTATAATTGACTTGCAGCAAAATTTCTTGTTTCTATTCTATTTACTCCTCACGTATCCCAAAAACTCATTCCTATTCTATGGAATCAAGAAACATTGAAAGGAAATTATTTCAAACAGCCATCTAATTATACACAAGTACATGAACCAATACATTACAAAATTGTAGTAACTTTTTTAGTTTTTATTTACTTCCGAATATGTATCATTTGCGTGCATATCTCCATCCAAATTCATCTTTTGATCTCTCGTATGGATCCAATATAAACCACAGTGAAAATGCTCAAGGTACGTGTACATAATCTCCATGCCCCGAGTACTATGTTAGAATCGAAACACATGCACAAATGTACGTGGTATCAGTTTGGCAAAATCAGAACCCAATGGGCTTCTTGACAACGCATATTCACCTTTTTTTGAAGTTTTCACATCTCTTGGCAGATCATGCAAGTGTTCCTGTCCAAGAACACCGCTGGAGGGGCACGATCGTCGAGGCGCCGAAAGCCCATGAGATTGAGAGAAAAGGGAGGAGAGAGAAGAGGAACAACATGGGCGGAGGAGAGAGTGAGTCGCCGGGCCGCCGACTGAAACCCTAGGGGGAGAGAGAGATTGGGGTCTGAGAGATTGGGCCAAATGTTGCGCCTTCAAGGGGAGATAGAGGAGGAGAGAGGGGTGAGTCAGAGACTAGGCCTGAGACTAGGCGTGGCTGGGCTAAATTGGGGGCACAAAGTACACGTGCCTATGATTTTTTTAGGGGGGGGCACGGGGGAGAGAGAGTGTAACACCCCGCTCCCGGAATACGTACTTAGTTGCGTATTCGTATTTTCTGATCGTATTTTTGATTTACTTCATATATTTATTTTGTATTATGAATTATTATATGATCGTTTTGCCTTGGATCTGGAGTCGTGAACTCGGAGTCAGCCCTAGTCTGAACCGGGAACCCGATCCTAGTGAATTGCTCGATTTGGTCTTTTCGCTATTCCGATTTGACCAATTTCAGTTTCAAACTTCATTTTCTAATATTCTAGATTTTTCGTGATTTTCTGGAATTTTCCTGAATTAGTTGAAAATCTTCAAAACCGGGGTCGACCAATACCGCGGACGATTCTCGGATTTTTAATTTACAAACGGAGTTGAAATTCTAAAAACGGCTTTCCTGTAACTTCTTAAAATCACATTTTCTATCTAAATACTTTTTTTGAGAATTTTCTAAATTTATCGAAATTCCACTGGATTTGGTGTCGGCCAGTATCACTGGTTGATTCCAGGAATTTTAGTTTACAATTGGAATCAAATTTCTGGATTCTACTTTCATATTAATTCTTAGAATTATATTTTCTCCTTTCTGGCATTTTCTGAGATTTTTCAGATTTTATCAAAATCTGGCCGACCCGGTGTAGACCGGTATTGACGGTTGATTTCAGGATTTTTATTTTGAAAATGGGATTGAATTTCTGAAAACCGATTTCACAAAAAATATTTATATAATATTTATTATTTTTGAGAATTTTTGGGAAGCTTTCCAAACTACTTTATTTTTTGGACTTTTCCAGAGTTTTCGGTGTTTTCCCAGATACCGGAATTTTATCCAGATATTCTACTTTTCTATTTTTTCTCTCCTTATTAGATGCGAGTTTCACCAACCTGGATTCCGCATTTAATGCAGAGATCCTCTCCATACTGTATTTAATGCTATGCCCTGCAACTTGTCACCATGACTTTTTGTCTTTTTCACCAACGCGACTTTCGCATTTTTCCTGGACGCAGCTTTATTTCCGTGTCTGGCTTTCTTTTGCCTAGACGCGGATCCCACCTATATGAGACGCAGCTCTTTTGAATGAAACGCAAGTTCATTAATAGGATGAGAAAGGCAACATTATAATATTCATTTCCATTCCTTTATATAAACCCCACTTCCTTTCTCTCTCTCTTTCTTTATTTCTTCTTCTCCTCCTTGTTGGCCCAAAGGCCCTTCACCCTAGTTTTGATGATGATCAACTCATGTAGTTATAGTTACTAATGATCTTGTGTTTAATTAGTGACAGATTCATGATCAAGATCTTAGTAGGTGCATAGCTCAACAAAGGATAAAAGAACAAGATTTGGAGCTTGCATGTGGTGATCCAAGGAGTTTTGGATCAAGCTTGGACCAAGTCAAGAAGATGAGAAGCCTTCAAGTGAAGACTTCAAGAAGATGAAGACTTGTGTCTAGGTATAAGATTTGTATTTTTGTTTTAGTAAAAATGTAAAGGATAGATAGTTGGTGGATTGCTCAAGTCTATATCACACACACACTCTTGATTAGAACTCTTGATTTAATTGATTTCATAAAAGATTTCTTTTTAGAAAAGAATTTTTATTTAGTAAAAGATTTTCTTTGAGACAAAATATAAAAACTTTGGATTTTGGTATTTCATAGTTCATATCTTTAAACCAAAATCATGATTAGAGCTTTATGTCAAAAACATAGATATTCCATATTGATTGTGTAGTGGATCATATCCATACACACCATGCTTTTAAATGAACTCAAATATCTTGTTTTTGTATTTGATGAAGATTTAGAAAAACAAGTTTGGAAAAAACATGTTTTGGAAAAATACATTTTAGTTATTGAGCTAATATTTCCAAGTTACAAAAATAGACCAAAACATATATAACATGTCTTGATTTTGTGCAAGCATGTTTGTTCTTTCAAGTATATTGGTAAAACTATTTTTGTAGAATTTCTATGTATTTTTAGGATTTTATAAAAAGATTTTTAAATCCTATTTTCTGACCTGGAGACTGGCTGACAGGCCAAACCGGTCGACCGGTCCGGTCGACCGATGTGCACAGCCCTGTGCACGTTGTCAGCACAGTGGCCGGTCGACCGGGTCGGTCGACCGACCAAGAGAGCTTTGCTCTCTGGAAATATCAGTCGACCGGGCCGGTCGACCGACAGTTCATTCCAGGTTATCGGTCGACCGAGCCGGTCGACCGGTGGCTGCAACGGTCAGAAAAATGACCGTTGGCCGGTCGACCGGCGGTCGACCGACAGCACTGACAGATTCCCAACGGCTCTATTTTCTGCAGCCTATAAATTGGGATCTTGTCATCTGTTTTGAGGTTAAGATTTTGGAGACCTTTGAGCTAGTTTTTCCAACTGATTTCAGAAGTTCTCTCCACATATTTGAGAGCAAATATTTCCAATCAAAAGGGAGTTTTTATCAAGAGAGTGTTAAAGTGATTTCTGAGTTTTCCATCAAAACTTTCTTTCCTTGATTTCTCACACTTCACTTGAGCATCCATAGACATATCTATCCTATGAAAGTGTTGTAGTGAGCTTTTGTAATTGGTGATCAAGTGTTAGATCACCAAAGAGATTTTCTTTGTACCTTGAGGAAGCGGGCAAGTGTGCTCGTTGTGGTTGGAGTTCGGTTGTGAACTCTTGGTGGTTCGAGGTGCGGCCTCGGCAAGCTTAGGGGGCTTGCGTGTGTACGGGACTTGGGAGTCCGAGGGTTTGTAGGTGTACGGCACGAGGAGAGATCCGGTGGGATCTTGCATAGTGGAAATCCTTCGTGTGTCGAAGGCGGGGATGTAGAGCAAGTGTGCTCGAACCTCGAAACAAACCCTTTGTGTTTGCGATTGCTTACTCTTCCCTCTCTCTCTCTTTGTCTCTCTTTATATCTTGCATTTACTTTCATTGTCTTCACTTGTACATGCTTGATATACCTTGTGCTTATATTGTTATATACTTGCGTGGGATTGCTTGTTAACACTAGTATTCAACCAAGAGAGCCAACGCGGCACCTCAACCCATTCAAGGGAATCTAGAGGAGCTTGTCCAGAGCCTCGCAAGGGGAATTCGGCAACACTCTTGGTTATACATAAGTGTTAATTTAAAAAGAAGTTTAATTTGGTCTACTTTGTTTTAATTCCGCATTATTTGTTCATAAGTGACCATTAGATTAGCCATCACCTATTCACCCCCCCTCTAGGTGATCTTACAATTGGTATCAGAGCTAGTGCTCTTGATAAGGGTCTAACAACCTAAGAGTTAAAGATCCTACATTTGGGCTAATCACAATATTTGTTGTACACACACACCTCACCATGGACTTTATGTCACCACCCACCTTTGATATTCTTAACATCCACACTTGGAAAGTTAAGATGTCATTATTCCTAAAGGCCCTAGGCATTCATGTCTATCTTGCTACATTTAATGATTCATATATTAACAATAGCAAGTATATTGAGGGTAATGCAAAAGCCCTAAATGCTTTGAAGAGTATCCTAAATGATGATTATTTATTTAGGGTTGCTAATATTGATTCGGCTTTTATAGCTTGGAACATCATCACCTCCCTTGGCGAAAAGGATCTATATTATGCCGGGAGCGATTCGGACGTTGGAAGCGACACCTCCAACAAGTGCTACATGGTCCAAGGGGATGACCCCCTTGAGGTAACTTCCGAATCCGAGGATGATAATGTTATGTCATATGATGAGCTTAATACATTTGCCAATTATTGCTTGAAAAATATGACATGAAAAAGAAAGAAATTAAAAATTTGAAAAAGGATATTGCTAGCATGCATGTAGATCATGATTCATGTAGAGATAACATTGCATGTTTAGAAAAAGATAACAAGATTTTGAAAAAGGAATTTGATTGCATGCTTAATGAAAATGATTCACTTAGAAATAAAGTCGCATGCTTAGAAAAAGAAAAGGAAGATTTGAAAAATGAGAATGTTTCCTTATTTTCTAAATTGAGTATTTTGTGTGAAGGAAACAATTCTTTGAAAGAAAAGATTGATTTGGTGGAAAACAAAAGGAAAGTATTTTGCAAGAAAATAAGTCTTTGAAAAGAAAGATTTGTGAAAAAGAAAAAGAAGATGTTTGTAAAAAGAAAAAGAAAATTGATCATATATCTCACCATGCTTTACATGCATCCACTAGTGAGATTAATAATTTGAAAAATAAGATGAATAATTTGAGCTCTAATTTGAGCACATGTGCATTCAATCATTCTAAGTTGGAATCTTTGTTTCAAAAGAAACAAGTTCCTCATGCTCATGCACATCATCATACTCATCATGCTCATGCTTATGGTGCACATCACGATCACAATCACACTCATAAGCATCATGCTAAGGTGTACATATGTACACATTGTGGCCGCAAAGGCCATCTAGCAAAATATTGTTTTGATAAGAAACCATACTTATATTTTGCTAAGTATAATAGATTTTGGGTTCCTTACAACAATGCTAACCCCAAAGGACCCAAGAAAACATGGGTACCAAAACCCCCACCTTTTGATTGTGATGTAGGTGAGGCTCTCACAAGACGTGAGAGGATTGGTGCCTTGGTAGCGAATGCAATGAACATGATGGACAAACTTTTGGATGCATTGCTATCAAGGAATTTTGGTGGAAAAGACCACCATACTTGGAGCTTTGTAGTTGGTAACAACTTCTAAACTCCTATTTTTATATACATGCTTTTACTTATTTCATACATTCATAGCATGTTCATGATTTGTTTGAGTTGTGCTTCATGTGGTATTTACATGCTTAGATGTAGAATATATCAAACTTGTATGTATACATATACAAATAGTGAATTACAATTGACTCTTAAATAATTTGAACTTCATGCTCACTTGTATCCACTTTATGCATATGTATAATCTAGTTTTGATAATTCTCACATATACATGTTTGCCAATTTTTGTGATTTACTTCATGTATATGCATGCTTAATTCAAATCTAATAAATATACATGTATACCCGTGAGTCTCTTGCCTTCATGCAAACATTTAATAGACTCTTTTATTTTTGGATATGTATGCATATTGTTAGATTTGTATAAACCATACATATACCATGAAAATTGTTGATTTTAGTGAAAAATGATTTTTCATGATTTGTTGTTAAAAATTTGACTTATGATCGTTTTGGGCTTCAATGACTATTTTCATGTAGATACTATTTACATAACCTTTGAACACTCAATCTTTAAGAAAAGATATAATTTGGAGCTTTATGGAATATGAGTGCTTGAACTTTTATGTATTTAGTATTATTCATGAAATACATATGATTTCATATTTATGAAGGATCTTTAACTAGTTTGTCAAAAATCCATTTAAACTAGTTATCTATTCTTCAATTGATGCACATGATCCTATTTTTATGGATAAACTCTTTGTGATTTCAAAATTTTGATGCTTCATTGTATTGAATATTAGTTTAGATGTGAGTATTTGTCAACACTTGGATTTATACTTGTACATATTATGGGCTACAAATAAATCTATTGATATGTGTACTTGAATGCTTATTTGAACCTATTAGATGTACTAGTATAGCCTTATGTTGATGATCATTACATTCTTAAACTTGTATTCCCTTTGGATTTATGTTATGATCATGTAATTTCATTTCATGTATATGGTTATTTTGCCAAAACATTAAGATATACATGGATATCTCTTGAGTCATTTGCCTTTCATGCAAATCTATATATATGGACTCAATTGTGTTAGAGATATGTATGTATGCTTCTTGTATTGACAAAACATACATATATTATGAAACATTTTTTTAATAAAAAATTTTTTTTATGATTTCCAAGTTTTTTTTAAAAGTTATGATAATTCAAAATTTAAAGGAATATTGAGTTTTATTGTAATTTTCATGATGCCATGCTTCACATAACATTAGTACACTCACATCTCTTGAAAACATTAAATGGACTTTATGGATTAGAGTGTTTTTAGTGCCTTGTGTTTCATTGATCTTTCATGAAAAACTTTTTAACTTATTCCTTGATGGAAGGATCTCGTACTAGTTCTTAAAAACAAGTTCATTTAACTAGTTCGAATTCTTCATATGGTAGATTATATGATATATACACTTATGCTTACTTTTCAATTGGTATCATTGGTTATTTGCAATTGGTATCAATATGAACCTTTTGGTATATACTCATATTTTGCTTTCTTTATATGTATGTATCCATCTCTATTGATATAATCTCTTCATACATATATATGATAGTTGTGTGCTTGTTTTTACAATTGGTATCTTTAAAGCACATAGATTGTTAATGCTAAGCTTAATTAGACTTCAAATTGGTATTTCATAATAAGCTTGTGCATTGTATTTTTTTTGAAATTGGTATCAAAAATTCAAAATTTGATTATTTTACAATTGATATTTCAAAATTTATTTTATAAAGAAAATTCAAAATTTTTTTTGATTTGTATTTCCTATATGCAAGGAGAGCTTAACATCTCTTCTACATATAGATTCATGTTGAGTATATTATAATTTGAGGAGCTTGACAACTCTTCTTTTCATGATATACGTGTGTAGGGGGAGCTTCACATCTCCTCTTATGCATGACATATTATACGTTATGTGAATTAGGGCTTGTCATCCCTCTTTCATGTAATGTATATGTGTCGGGAAGCTAACTTAACGTCTTCCTCTTCATGAATTTATATCGCATATAAATTTTATTGATTGATTTGTATTTACCCCTCCTTGATCTCTTTGTTTTTAACAAAAAGGGGGAGAAAATTGTTTGATGATTTGAACTTCGAACCCTTTGTTGATGATTGACAAAAAGGGGGAGAAGTATTTAAGTATTTGAGTTATATGCATGATTTCCTTAAGGGGGAGAAGTATTTGGTTCCTTGCTTAAGGGGGAGTAAGATTTGTATTTATGCATATATGTTGTCTTGCAATTAGGAGCAAAAGACTTGATTTATGATTTGATTTATATGATTGCATCTCCTACATTGCATACATATTCATGTGCTTTTATTGCCATATCTTTTATTTATTTGGTATGCATGAGTTAAGGGGGAGCTTCTTTGAAGCTTTACTTTAATCCATGCATATATAACTCCATGAGTTTTGTCATCATCAAAAAGGGGGAGATTGTTGGCCCAAAGGCCCTTCACCCTAGTTTTGATGATGATCAACTCATGTAGTTATAGTTACTAATGATCTTGTGTTTAATTAGTGACAGATTCATGATCAAGATCTTAGTAGGTGCATAGCTCAACAAAGGATAAAAGAACAAGATTTGGAGCTTGCATGTGGTGATCCAAGGAGTTTTTGGATCAAGCTTGGACCAAGTCAAGAAGATGAGAAGCCTTCAAGTGAAGACTTCAAGAAGATGAAGACTTGTGTCTAGGTATAAGATTTGTATTTTTGTTTTAGTAAAAATGTAAAGGATAGATAGTTGGTGGATTGCTCAAGTCTATATCACACACACACTCTGATTAGAACTCTTGATTTAATTGATTTCATAAAAGATTTCTTTTTAGAAAAGAATTTTTATTTAGTAAAAGATTTTCTTTGAGACAAAATATAAAAACTTTGGATTTTGGTATTTCATAGTTCATATCTTTAAACCAAAATCATGATTAGAGCTTTATGTCAAAAACATAGATATTCCATATTGATTGTGTAGTGGATCATATCCATACACACCATGCTTTTAATGAACTCAAATATCTTGTTTTTGTATTTGATGAAGATTTAGAAAAACAAGTTTGGAAAAACATGTTTTGGAAAAATACATTTTAGTTATTGAGCTAATATTTCCAAGTTACAAAAATAGACCAAAACATATATAACATGTCTTGATTTTGTGCAAGCATGTTTGTTCTTTCAAGTATATTGGTAAAACTATTTTTGTAGAATTTCTATGTATTTTTAGAATTTTATAAAAAGATTTTTAAATCCTATTTTCTGACCTGGAGACTGGCTGACAGGCCAAAACGGTCGACCGGTCCGGTCGACCGATGTGCACAGCCCTGTGCACGTTGTCAGCACAGTGGCCGGTCGACCGGGTCGGTCGACCGACCAAGAGAGCTTTGCTCTCTGGAAATATCAGTCGACCGGGCCGGTCGACCGACAGTTCATTCCAGGTTATCGGTCGACCGAGCCGGTCGACCGGTGGCTGCAACGGTCAGAAAAATGACCGTTGGCCGGTCGACCGGCGGTCGACCGACAGCACTGACAGATTCCCAACGGCTCTATTTTCTGCAGCCTATAAATTGGGATCTTGTCATCTGTTTTGAGGTTAAGATTTTGGAGACCTTGAGCTAGTTTTTCCAACTGATTTCAGAAGTTCTCTCCACATATTTGAGAGCAAATATTTCCAATCAAAAGGGAGTTTTTATCAAGAGAGTGTTAAAGTGATTTCTTGAGTTTTCATCAAAACTTTCTTTCCTTGATTTCTCACACTTCACTTGAGCATCCATAGACATATCTATCCTATAGGAAAGTGTTGTAGTGAGCTTTTGTAATTGGTGATCAAGTGTTAGATCACCAAAGAGATTTTCTTTGTACCTTGAGGAAGCGGGCAAGTGTGCTCGTTGTGGTTGGAGTTCGGTTGTGAACTCTTGGTGGTTCGAGGTGCGGCCTCGGCAAGCTTAGGGGGCTTGCGTGTGTACGGGACTTGGGAGTCCGAGGGTTTGTAGGTGTACGGCACCGAGGAGAGATCCGGTGGGATCTTGCATAGTGGAAATCCTTCGTGTGTCGAAGGCGGGGATGTAGAGCAAGTGTGCTCGAACCTCGAAACAAACCCTTTGTGTTTGCGATTGCTTACTCTTCCCTCTCTCTCTCTTTGTCTCTCTTTTATATCTTGCATTTACTTTCATTGTCTTCACTTGTACATGCTTGATATACCCTTGTGCTTATATTGTTATATACTTGCGTGGGATTGCTTGTTAACACTAGTATTCAACCAAGAGAGCCAACGCGGCACCTCAACCCATTCAAGGGGAATCTAGAGGAGCTTGTCCAGAGCCTCGCAAGGGGAATTCGGCAACACTCTTGGTTATACATAAGTGTTAATTTAAAAAGAAGTTTAATTTGGTCTACTTTGTTTTAATTCCGCATTATTTGTTCATAAGTGACCATTAGATTAGCCATCACCTATTCACCCCCCCTCTAGGTGATCTTACACTCCTTTGTTTCCAGCAAGCATGCAGCCAACGAAATGGCAGCCCCTTGCTTCCTTGGCCGGCCATCTCCACCCACCACCTTCACCCTCCATTTCCACCACCATCTCCACCAACTCTTCCACCTTTTTCTCCTCCATCTCCTCCACCATTCCAACAACAACAACACCATCTCCATCATCTTCTTCTTCCTCTTTTCCACCATGAAACACCAAGGAACCCACTTCCACCACCAACTTCACCACCTTCCTCACCACCATATACTCCACCTTGGTCACCAATGACCATGTCATCTTCTTCTCCTCGTCGTGCTCTTTACGACGAGCTATTGCTTCGCTCTCCGAAATCCCTTTTGCAAAACTCCAAATTTTCATTTTTAACTATACTTGCACCCCCACAATTTTCTTGGGCTTGGGCTTGGCTTACCGGATTCCGGCCATCTCCGGCCACTTCCGGCCACCTCCGGCCGCCGTCGGCGACCACCAGCCATTGCTGGCTACCACCCCCTTCCCTTCTCTTCTTTCCTTCTTCCTTCATTTTCCTTCTTTCTTTCTTTCTTTTCTTTCCCTTATTTTCATCCTTGCGTCTCCCAAAACCTGCGTCCCATCTCCCCCTTTCCCTGCGTCTCACTCTCCCTCTTTCCCTGTCTCTCTCTTTCTCTCTGTTGATTGCTAGACGCGGAGTTTACCCCGCGTCTAGGCAATTCCTTAACGTGAATCTTCGCGTTCTTGATATTTGTATGACGCGGCCTTCGCGTTCTGGTATCGACACGACGTGGAGCTTATGCCCGCGTCTGTGTCCTTCTCATGTTATAACTTGAACGCGGGTCTCGAACCTCGCGTTTGTGGCATCTACGCGACGCGACTCCCGCGTCTGCGACCCCGCGTCTCACTCTCAAACTCGTGCCCCCTGTACATACTCTCTCTCCCTGTACACACACTCTCTCTCTCCATGTACTTCTCTCTCTGGTTCTCTCTTTCTCTCTCCTTTCTCTCATTCTCTTTCTCTCTCTTGATTTTCCCTCTCTCTATCACTTTCTCTCTAACGCGTTGACGCGTTGATTTCCTGGATTCCGGTGATCGGAGATTTCACTATGTCTTCTAAAGACTTAAGCGAGTGTTCTCGCTTTCCTCTTGGCTTTCCCATTTCATCTGGTCAACTTGTATTACTCACGATTTATGCTGTTTGGAACTAACACTTTCTTTGATTGTGTTCAACTATTATTCTATCACTTGACAAATACATGCTTGATATGTTAATACTTGACATGCTTTTGCTTGATACCTATCATCTACATGCTAATACTGGACACCTGTCTGTATCACTTAGCAACTATTGTGTCATCACCTGACACCCGACTTGCTACTTGACACTTGCTTCTTATTATGACATGACTTATCACTTGCCTCTTGACATATTAATACTTGACCTGTGATTATCACATTTTACGGTAATACTATACTTGTTATCCTGCATTACATGCAGTGACTTGAATCTTGTACTTGTTATCCTGTATTATATATACAGTGACCTGAATCTATAGTACTCATGTACTCCTGAACTCCTGATCATGGCTTGCACCTGCTATTCCCGTAATATTGATAACTACATAATAAATCATAAAAAGAAACAACTTGTATCGGGTCGGGGGAAACTTGCGGCTATCAATATAAGTTCGTGTTTATAGTGGCACTAGGCATGTTGTGCAATTAAAACTTCCGCTCTGACCTGTGGGCCTCCAGGTGACCGAGGGGAGTGCTGGCTCCCTCCTTCCTGGTACCATCTTGATAAGAGCATTCTATAAGACCCTCCTGATTGCCTTGCGGCAGGTTCCGTCCGCCAAGCAACGGAACAATCCTGGGCCGTGGTCCCGGGTATGTACGGGACCCACTGTAAACATTGTTCGTTGATACCCCCGTTGGTTTCCAATAACAAACTTGCTTTACTCAGATGTGGATATATGTGTGCTAGGACGCTAGTTCACATATCTAGACATCAGGGTAAGACGAGTAATAATATAATAAAAGATGACAGCTTTGGATCCGTAATATGCTTTGCCATGTTGCCTGTATCGGGTTTTACTTCGGATTTCTGGTTTTATGATTATTATACTATACCGCTTACTTCCTGCTTCACCACTCGTGTTCTATTCCATTAGTCTCCTGCTCTTATCTGATCAACTATGAGTCTTCCCTGCTTGATATCATATGTTGTACATCTACTTGCTCCCGCATGCTTGTGCCTACGACACGGTTTTCATGTTTATGATCCAGATTATTGATACACATGTGCTTATCCATACTCGCCATCTGGCTTTCGCATCACCACTCGCCGGGGAGTTCTGACTCCTCTGGATCCTCATGTCCAGGTTTTGAAGCTTGGAGCGTGCGGACTCTCCCAGTTACTGATCAGAGTGGCGCAGCGGTAGCGTGGATCCCCAGCAGACTGTCCAGAGCCCCATCCTTCCAGGCCCCCTTATTTGACTCTAGAGTTTTCCTGTTATGACTCTGAGCCTCTTTTGTACTATTCATACTTGTACATCCCTTTTTATTCTCGCAATTGCGCCATATTGGTGATGTAATATTCCTGTAAAATTTGTCACATCTGGTGATAACTTTGTAATTGTACTCATGTGTTGGAATGTATAATGCACCACATGCTTCCGTACTCTGATTCTTGCCTGTACTGATGCTTAGCGTATATACGTGAGGGTATTTCTGACCTGCGTATATATGTCGCAATAACGTCTCCGAACCCGTCGGATCGGGGCGTTACAGAGAGGGGTGGATTAGAGACTAGGCCTGGCTAGACTAAATGGGGGGAACAAAGTACACATGCCTATGATTTTTTTAGGGGAG